>JARKID010000198.1:0-159590 GCA_029449255.1 Mycena polygramma
TTGCGTGCGGCGTCGGCGACTGTGCGCGGCGGTACAAAAACATGAACGGCCTGCGGTACCACTACCAGCACTCGGGCGACCACGGCGCCGTCGGCCTCAGCCTCCTCGCGGGCGGCTGCACGGGTGTCTGCATGCAGCGGGCAGGGCACCAGCGCCACGACACCGCCGCCCACCACCACCACCCGACCTGGTCACGAACGCTGGGCACGAATCCAAAGGGCAAGACCTGGCGACGTTACGCGTGGTGGGAGCCACGCTACTGCCGCACATCCAGGCCGTCGCGACCAGCACGGAAGAAGACCGAAGGCGACGCGTTCACGCCCCCCGCGTCCAACTCGAGCTCGCCCCCCGCAGCTACGCCCGTCGTGGCCACGTCCACGACGACGTTCGCGACGGCTTGCGACGCCCGAGTACCTCGCCCAGCTGCAGCGCGCCCAGTATGCGCAGTACCAGCAGTGGTTACGCGCAGGCGCAGACACAAGCACAGGCGGGCGCGCAGGCGGTGCAGCAGCAGCAGGTGGATGTGCAGATGAGTTAGGGTGAGTTTTTTGTTTTTGTTTCGTTGCCACTTCTAATCTTCGCGCAGGTCCACGCCGCTCGCCACACATCCAAAAGTACCCCTCGTATCATATAATCTATGCATCGCCCCCACCGTCCTTATCGTTCGTTACTGTTACTGATACTTACTCGTACTTATTCGTATTCACCCATCCCATCCCATCCCTTCTCACTCGAACGGATTCGCGGGCCGTTCCCGTACCATCCCTCCCTTGTCACCTGTACCATCCTCGGCACCTTCACTGGTCGCCTCCCTCCCTACCGTATGCCCCCTCCTACCTATTAGAGCCCGCCGTACTAGTGTTTCATCCCCATCCCCATCTTGTTGTTGTGCCCCCGCGCCCCGCGCCGCTTTCTTGCTCCCCTGCCCATCCCGTCCCGTCCCATCCCCACTCCCACTCCAGTTGGCAGCTGGCAGTATATACTGTACAGCTGTATAGACAGACAGATTGATGTCGACGCGCCGTCGAGTCGCGTATAATAAAATTAGTGCTGACAATACGCGTTGGGACTTGAATCAGTTGGGCGGTTGCGAGGGTCGAGTCAGTGCGGGACGACTCAAGTCGGAGGCGGTCGGTGCCTTCGTCGGTGCCTCGGTGGTCGCGCCCGGGATATTCTCCACACACGGAGTATGGATGTGCCGTTGAGTCGGCGATGCACTATTTGAAGCCTCGACGGAGGGACGAGCCGGAATCCTTGACTAGCAATTGTGAAGTTTCCCGTTCAGAGGCTCGTCGGCACATTTTTGATTCGCTAACTCATTTATGTCACCTGCGACTCATATGGTAGCACGTCTATCAAGATGTTCATATGTGTCCGGCGGAGACCTCTGCACAAAGTTGCGCGACCTCGAGCAGAATAGCGAAATTCTCGAGAAACGTTAGAAACCATTCACAATGAGCTGTTCGACGAGCAGTTTCATTGCGGCCGTTTGAAGTTGCCGTACATTATTTGCATTTTAGAAGGATCGTTGCCTCTGCAGGCGAAAAGGAGGTGCACGGAACTCACCCCCAGTGCAACGGACCCTCCTCGCAATTTGCGAATTTCGGATTGTGGGGCGGGTGTAAAATCAAGCCATTCGGTTAAGTCGCTGCTCTGACTGCCAGGAACCGAGCGACGCGCATGCTGAACGTCTGAATGCTGAAGGAGCAAGGCGCAACGACTTTGACGGCATTCTGATGCTCGAATTCCCGATACGCGTAGGCGTGGAGGCTGGACTCTGAGGAGGGGTGACCCTCTGGTGTCCGAGCTCGGTATCCCCAGATCGCCGAAATAGTCGTCGGGAAAAAATGTTGATACAGCGAAACAGGCAGCAGTAAAGACCCATAGCAAGAGTTATATCGCCTCGGCAGCGGAGATATACAAAACTATAAATCTGCGTTCAGTAAAGCAACCTTTAGGAAGACATACGACGTACCATTGTTTCCGCGAATGAACGCGTCCCCATACCGGTTTGTCAAGGTGCCGTTGACATGCTCCTCCGTCTGCTCTAATGCAATGTTCATATAGCCATCGAGACAAGACAGGACACCTGGATCGCAGTTGGTGAAAGAAAAAAGGACAGTGAAAAGGAGATCGTACCGCGATAGTCCACACCGGAAGTCAGCCGCACAATGACGTGTTTTCCAACCACACCCTTGAGAAAATCTGTAGGAGAGCCCGTGTGGGTCACCGGGGGCGGCGGGGGAGGGGTCTGCTCCTCTGGCGGAGGTGGTGGTGTGTTATCATCCATGATGGGTGTGGTCTTGTTGTTTTCCGACGACATTGGCGTTGCAGTCCATTTCGAAGGAACTGAGAATTGGAGACGCCACGACAAAAAAAACAATACCGATTCGATAAAGCCATAATAATAATGCTGAGCTTCAGGTGGGTCGGTCCAAACAAAAACAGGATCACGCGAACTTGTTCAACGCGAAGCGTCACGGTTGGTCACGTAGGTTGAACTGTCACGCGTGCTCAGGGCCGAGGCCAGGGAGGGCCAGGGTCCCAGGGAGCGCATAAACATACGCACTTGAGATCCCACGTATCCTGGTAGCTTTTGAATAATGACGGGGCAATTAATAGTACAAATGGTGTGTGGGGAATGGGGTGCAGTGGAATGACGGTTTTTGTTGTATGAAAAGTTATGTGCAAGAAACAGTAAGGGATGGAATAATGCATGTGGAGAGCGAAGAGCATGTGCGACGATGTGTACATTGATGGAGTATAGCAAGATAAAAACAGGCCAGCATGGGAGCGTTGGGCTCGAATGTTCAGGCAGATGTGGTGGCCGACGGCGAGAGGTCGAGGCGGGGGATGGGGGACGGAGAGCGGCTAGCTTTTTTGAAGCGCTCGCTGGAGGGCGAGGGGGTAGTGAACGTGAAGGCGGAGTAGATGTGCCGACGCTCCGGGGTGGTAAAGACCTTGGTCTCGCCAGAGACAAGGGGCGTCGCGCGGCCAGAAGAGCCGGAGGAATGGGACGGCGAAAAGTAATCGCGAATTTCGGGCTCGGTGGAGGTGGACTATAAATCGAAGTATGTCAGCTGCAGTGGCAATACATCGACGTTGACGGATGCAAACCTTGCGGAAAGTCGCCCTCTCCTCAGGGGTAAACGAGGTGAGAAGGGAGTTCACGTCGAACCCCGCATCGTACGCCTGGGTGGCATCCGCCAAGGGCGAGACGGTCAGCTCGTAGCATCGCGAGTCGATGTCGGCCTGCGTGATGCGGTCTTTGACGGCAAGGTCCTCCTCGTCAAGCTTGGGCATCGGGGAGACGACGCGAGAAGGCTTTTTCGCCCTCCTGGCCGACCTCACAACCTTCGTGCCCTTGGATAAAGACGCAGATCGCGCCTTCTTCCCCTCGACCATGTCCTCCTTCGACTCCTTCTGCTTCTTCGCTACGATCGTCTTGGTGGCAAGAACGTTGGTCTTACGCTTCTTGCTGGCATCGCCCTTGGACACGGTGGCACAGCGCTCACCGGTGACAGGGTGGAGGTTTTCCTTCTCTGAGGTGGACGCCAGAGGCGTAGGAGAGGAGGGAAGGTTCACGGCGGGGGAGGTCGATGCAAGAACGACCGGTTTGGAAGCCTGCGTCCATGTGGTGTCGTCCGCTTCGGGGGCATCGCAGTAGACGGTGAAGGAAGAGAGAGCCATGCCTGATGAGCGGGTAGAATAGAAGGATTTGTGTAGACGAGACAGCGGAGCAGGAAATCTCGCGGGAGATGGTGGTAGAAGAGACAGAGCAACTGGAAGGCCACAGCGCTTTTATACATGGACAAACACATCAGATTGGAGATTCGACCGTGGCCACCAAACATCGCGCAGCGTAAAACTCGCGGTCACATGCTCATTGATCCAAGTCTCGAATCGCTTCGATGAGTCGAGGGGGCAAATATCTGAGAGGGTTACGATGAGATAGATAGGTGACGAGCCAGCTGCGCAGACACCCAATCTGAATAAGATGGGGAGGGGCAAAAATTACCTAGTTAAATCAGCATAGTCTCGGCATTCCAGGCTCACCGAGTGACCGAATGGAAACGCAGTACTAGTGACGTTATTGTAAGGCAAACAAGTGTTATCTCGCTGGCTCCAAGTTCCAATAGGACCTCAAACGCGAGGAGCCCGATCCGTAGTAAGTAAACGCCTTGTTGTTAGAAGATAGAATACTGTACCTTGGGGAACCAAGTCTGGCCCGGAAAAAGAGGACGATAGTAACCCAGTGAGTGCAACTATGAGTAGAGATACCAGAGTCCAAGTAAATGCGAGCCGTGGGGTTTTTAAGCCTTGATCAAGCCTACATAGCTAGATTTGAAGCCAGTACATTCATGTTGAGCGCCAGAGGGAATAATGCACAAGCCCAACCCGAAAGCACAAGTCCAATTCTCATCAAGGCCAACACCATGCCAGGGTAAATTCGTCCGATCTGAATCCACTGGGCACTTGAAGGACGTCGACGCAAGTTAAAAACCGAAGGGCCGTCGACGTGCACATCCGAGGCGAGCGCCGACACAGATACAAAAGGCATTCGCGCGGAGCCACGGTGACTTACGGGATAAGCAGAGGGCTCAAAGTTTGGCAGAACAGCGAGCTCAGCCGCCAGCGGGGAGGGAGTGAAAAGACGTGGGAACAGAAGTAAGATTTGATGCATGTCATTACGTACTCGAATTGAACGTCGCGACAACTCCGCAACAATACCAAGTAGGACTTGCGGAAGCCGTTTTACAATGAAATACGCTGAGTGAATGATACAAAAGTTTTATTGATTGTCTGCAAGTCTGACCCAAATTATTACTCAACCCTTCTTTAGCGGAACCGTTGCAATGTCCGGGCCCTATAGGCTAGTAGACCGGACTTTGGCCGCAGCGCGTGCGAGCGGAATTAATTCCAGCCTCAGAGAACTCCCACTTGCGGACGAGGAGCATTAGATGACGTCACGCGCCGGTCAAAGCGAGAAATAGCGCGTCAATCAAATCTGATTGCCTGATCGAAGTGATGTGAGACAGAAAGAGGTGGTCAAAATTAACAAGCGCGCATGGGAAGCTCAATGTCCGAGCCTCGCGCTCCATAGAGGGCTTCTTCACAAACAAAAAAATGTTCCGGGATGGAGTGCAGTTGCGTGAGTTGATACCTGAGAATGCGGGCTGTCTAATTAGCGCAGCAGAAGAATTTCAAGCAATTTTCAGGGCTGAAACAAACAAAAAAATGACAGTTCTGCGGGGCTGATACCAATCTCCACATCCCGTACTTGAGTATATACTTGGGACCGTTCGAGTATGTACAACCAGACTTACATACTTCCACCTTCATATTGTCATGATTGATCGTTTGATGGGATCTGAACCCACATGATCTCCTCTCACGGTTTCCTCTTTTGCGCTGCTTCCACCTACCTCACCCGTTGATTCCTCAGAATCCTATGCCCGTCCTATGTTGGGTAACTGCTCCCGATGCAAGCCTAACCTTCACGGGAGAAGAGTCTCTGAGTGATGCTGACCCAAGTTGCAGCGCTGACGGTGCCCGTAGCAGGAATCTGGACTCTGGATGCCTTCGAACTCGGCGCGTTGCCCGTACTGGTTTCCGGCCGCCCGACGCCCGAGGTGCGACACACAGTCTCTGCTCTGGCGCAATGAACTCTAAGTTCCAATTTAGCGCACGGGCACGCTAATACGCACGAAGAGGAAGGAAGGAAGTAAACCCAAATGGAAGGACTCGGACCTGTCTGTTTTCCCGGCCGATCTGTTTCAAGTTCCATGACTTACGGAATTTAATACGGGATTAGTTTGGCGGCACCTCCTTTCCCCAGTGCTGCTATCGGGAAATACTGGAACGTGAAGAATACACCTGAAGCGCGGATGTGCGGGGCTGGAAAATTGCGCTTACGGGTCCCCTTGAAAATTCCCCTTCATTGAACAGAGCTACTGTACCTCCTAGCTTGTGAAATTGAACCAAGTTGGATGATCTCAATGCATGGAACATTCCTTCTTGTTCGTTCTAGCCGCCTCTCTTCCCCGTCCTTCTTGCACCATTTCATTGGTCGAAGCTGGAGCCTGCAAATTTATCCACGCCACACAGCTTCGCACCATTTAAAGCACACTGCCATTGCCCACCGCAGCCCGGCCCGGAGCCAATAAATCCGCCACCCTTCCAAGACTCGGCCGCATTTCCGATATGTAATTTATTTTTGAGTCTAAACGGTATTTGCTGATCAGCACAGATAGCATTGAGATGCAGCGACATATGGAAGCAGTACTGGTGGGTCTGGCGTGGGGTTGGTTCGGCTGTGTGAATGCTACGGCTCTCATGCCTTCATTTAAATTTTCTTCGGTGTCCGCGGTCCCTTGAACAGGACACACTTTGGTTGAGTTTTACTCCATGTGCTTCCGTGCAGAGCATTTTCTTTCGGCCCCCGCGCGGATACTGCACGTTATCTCTGTCCCAACTCCAGGTTATCCCGTCTCCCTCCGGCGCATGATATTTTGGCCGTTCTTCGCACTCGCGACAACCAGCTGAAGCCGCTGACTGATGATTTTCGAAAAGATGGTCTGAAACCAGGCCGAAAAGAATAGTTGCAGGCCCAGCGATGTCACCACTGATACGCTGGGCACGGAGGCGCACGCAGGCGAAGATTTGCATGGTTTGACCATTCGCTATCAACCATTCTTCTTCCCCTGAAATTTCGGTTCATCTGTCCCCCGATATTCCGGGGCCGCGGCTTCAGAGCATTGGGGGTACATATGTGGGCGCATATGGGTAAATGGGTAAGATAGGACGTACCCTAACAGGTGACGCTTTTGAAATTGTATGTCCTTCTGTACTCCCACTGGCCTGGCCGACGCGGGTCTTTCAGAATACTCGAAGGGGACAACGAGACTCCACACATCCAGATTTGCTGGCTAGATCGCTGATAGAGATGGATTGTGGTGTTGAGAAGGTCGGATGGAAACACACCGCTGCGGCCCTTGGTCCGGAAAAGCCCTACGCGTTAGCCCCGGATTCTAGAACAACAGAATTAAATCTCGCACTTCGTGACACATTCTCTGAGTTCTCATCTCAGCACGCCATTCTTTGAGCTCCAGCCCGCGCGAGGTATCCAGGGAAAGCCAATTGTTCGCAAGGGACGGCACTGCGCGTCACGGCGGGACAAACTCCTAGACCCGTAGTGGTTTTCACCGCCCACTCCGGACTTCGGAGCACGGATATCTTCCGCGACCTCCTGCCACACTCGTCGATGTCTTTTCGGGATCGTGGATCTCGGTGGTCAATTAAGGCGCAGTTGCGGCGGCTGGCAGTGTATTTCTCCGGCAGAATCGCGCTGGAAAGAGGGATCTCATGGCTGGTGCCAATCAAATAAAGCCGAGGAACCAATTAAGGCTTGGGTGCTGTTTGTCTGGTTCTTGATTTGCGGGGCTTAAATTTTAAATTGTACGTGTCGGATCTGCCGCGGCGCCAGACGTAAGTACAGCAGACTGCTTCTGCTTCCATAGAGCATTACCCCTTGTCCCATTTGTTCGGTGCATGCGCTCGCACAGACTTTTTCTTTGGCGTGAATCTTCCCAATGAACAGATCTCTTTGTCCCAATCTCTCCCGCGCCGTCGCGCCGTGATACAGACCCAGCAACGAGGCTCGTTGGGAATCGGATTAATATCGTCATGCAGAGAGCCGCGTTTGGCAGCATGATCAGCGCTGAATGGACACGGTGAGCGTCGCTCAAAGTGCGGCGCAACCAGCCGCTGGACCGCCGAGGAACTATCACACCTGACCGTTGCCTGACCGTCTCAAATTGCTGAAGCCCAGGTCGCTTCGTAGTTCCGTTGCAATATAGTTGCTAGGGTTCTCGGGGACGATGGGAGTATGGTTTGAAGTCGACGACGGACTTTGAGACGGCTTAATTAACGTCGGCGCTCGAGTCCGACCAAGCCCAAGCTGGCAGTAGATTATCAGCTGACGACAGTCCGTGCCTGTTATCGCACATCAGGCGCAGCCAGTGTATTTCTTGCCGTGGTCTGGTCCACTCGCACTGTGTGCCGAGAACCTCGCGGAGGCGGGATCGTATGGGCGGCGGCGTATGCGCGATCCAGCGACAGCCAGGCAGTTAGGGGGCACAGGACGGATTTTTGGGTCCTCGTCCAGATTGGTCGAGTTGTCGTGGAGTCATTGATTTAGTTCGTTGGGCAGCGTGCACATAGCACAAAGCTGCCCCCAAGCGTGCAGTCATTTAATCTCTAGTAGATTGAAGAACGTCGAGGCGTTGGCGGAGCGCTCGGGTTATTCAGCCCAAAGCAAAACTTGGCCTCATCGATTGTTGATCTCCATGTACTTGGAACTCCGACATCATTCATTTCCGACCGGCTGCTTTCACCTCGCCCGAATAAATCGTGTTGCACCAACCCTGTAATTCGCCCAAGGATTGACAAAAGAGTCCCCGGTGGACGGGAATCGACCGCCATTGCCGCTGGTTTTATCCGGAAACCGCTGTCCTCTGCAACAAAGCCTAGATTTGCTGGGGTTTTCAATCGCGATGCGTCGTATAGTACGCTTCAAGCTTGGGTCTCCGGTGTGGCAAGGCGGCACATACGCGGTCTTCTAGACCTCCTCAGCACCGGACAGTCCAACGCTCTTCGATAGAAGTCATCTTCTGGTGTCGGGTGAGTCGCTCCCGGTCCACTTCAAACCGGCAGGAGATGTGGTGGATGATACGCCTCGCAGAGCTGTTAAAGAGGGCTGCATTTGCGCCATGGCCATGAAATTGCGCTCTCTTGACTTGATGATCTGCGCCTGTGGTTCAGGCTATGTGGGTTTGTAATGGGGTTTCGTTGCCTATGATTGACGGGAGTACTAGCAGGCTCTTCTCGACCGACGCTCCGCCTGCTTCCGGGGACCCACTTTTGCTAGAGGACGCTTGGGTGGGATCGTACTCGCGGTGCTTTCGGAGTCGAATATCAAAAACAGGCTGCCCGGCAATGCAGGCTCGTTTATCATGGCTGATACTTGGCCGATACGTCTTCCAGGGGATCCTTTAGGCTGATATAGAAGCGACAGTAACTGTCTCGAGCCCGCCAAAGCCATAGGCAACCATAGGAATTCGAGTGGCGCGGAAGCGGGAGTTGGCTGCGCGATCCCCGTCTCTCAGATTCCAGGCGCGCCTACGGTGTGGCTACCGCAAGTTACCATTGTGGGTTTGCAATACGGAGTTGTCGCCTGTTCCTGACGAGAGAGCCAGTGCTCGCCGACTTCCGCAGTAATCTTGGTTGAGGATGCTTAGCTGGGGATCGTACTGGCTACTCTCTGAGTCGGGAGTCAGCCGAAGACTCATCGTGTTCAGCTTGCAATTGGTATGCCCCTCATTCATTTGCTGGATGTCTTCTGGAGTTGATGAATGTGCTTCCAGTCTTCAGACTTCCACTGTGTAGCTGACGCAGATGAGCTACGGTCAAATCTGTGCGCAAATAGCGGTTCATAGTGCGGTATTACTCACCACTCAATGCATGGAGTGCCTGTCTCGCGGTAGGATGTCTTCCTTTCGCGTTTTGGCCAACTCGGGCCTCGGCGGTGGCAAGTTTTGACGGGCGGCGACAGAGATGGTGTGTGTTGCTCGATGTTTCATGGATCGCTGGGGATCGGACGCTATGTACACGTTTTTCCGTTGATGCCATGGTGCTGGATATTCCTCAAAGAATACTTGTCCTGAAAAATAGCGATTTTTGCGTTTCGTCGAATTGAATATTGCGAGCTGAGGAGAAGTACGGTCCGAATACCGGAGGCTGTGCCAGGATCAACCGTCAATATTCGATCTGATTTCCACTCAACCGACCTCAGCTCAGAGCTCTCTCCAGGTTTTTGGTTGTCTAATGCTTCCATCTGAAAGAAAAACTCCTCTCTCCTGCACTATTGGCGACGTTTCATATTTGAAATTCCCCGCATACCGGCCAAGCTGCCGTCGGTCCTTCTCGGTCCGACTGCGTGTCAACTGCGTGTCGGAAATTCTCCTGGTTATCAATGATGTAGTTTTTTTGTTCTCCGTCTTACGGCCATTGCGCCCACCACCAAGAAAGGCGTACAGCTCTCCATCTTCGTAGTACGAGCTTTGAGACGATGCCATCCGATTCTCGCCGTCCTTATGTTGCGTTGGCCCCGAATGAAGCTGATTTCGAACTCCAATCATTCGCCGCCTCGATAACGATTGACACACGATTTCCAGACGAGCCCGTCGCCCTCCGCTCCTGGTGGCGATCCGCATCCCAAAGTGTACGCGCCTTCATTTCTTTGAACGCGGGGCTTCTCCTGGTTACTGCCGCGCAAGCTGTTTTCTCTTTGGTGAATGTCGCCGTTAAAAAACTGCAAACCCTCGACGACTCGGCGCCGGTCTCTACCTTAGAGGTGACGAAGCTCAACCATTGTTTCCCTTGTCGACTGTTCACAAATTTCTTTTTAGTTGATTATCGTGCGCATGGTGCGAGCAATCGATTGTCATCTACGAATAAATAACTCAAGAATGTTCGTAGGGAATCACTTATATTTGCAGCGTCCTCTACATGTAACCCTCGAATCAACTTCTCTCTTCCACTGAGAAATAATTTTCTTCAAGGCTCATCCAAAAAGTCCCTCATCCTTTCATCGGCCCAGAGGGTGTTCGGTCACTTCTTGTTTTTCGAGGTGTAACTGGGTTCGTCAGGCATGTTTTATCATGTGCTATTGGTATCTAAATATGCTCAAGCTTCATCGGACTCAACGGGACCTACTTCTCTCTGCAATATCTCTCTCTGTCCGATGTGACGGTTCTGTCTTTTCTGGTGCCTATGTGCACCGCTGTATCCGGCAGCTTGTTCCTCAAAGAAGTGTTCACGAGAAAGGAAGCTCTTGCTGGCGGTGAGATCTCACCATATGTTCCCGTCCTCGATTTACATGCGTCTCAACCAGTGTGCAGCTTGTTCGGCGTGGTGCTTATCGCCAGGCCTGATTTCTTGTTTGGATCTCCGAATGGCTCGCAGGGGGTCGAGGAGAAACATAGAATGTTTGCGATTGGGTATGTTCTGCCATTCAGAAGCGATGTACAAGCTGGAATTTCGATATACCTCTCCAGTATTGCTCTGTGCGGAGTTGTGGGCTCTACTGGTGCCAGTGAGTGAACCTTGCTGATGCATGAGCACATAGACTCTGATAACTGTACAGTGACCTCGATTCGCGCCATTGGACAGCGCGCGCATCCGATGCACCTCCTGGCGTTTTTCTCGCTCCAATCCGTTATCGCCGCGTCGATCATGTAAGTTCAGCGTTAAACTTCTCAGACAATAACCCCGATTGACCTTCTGAGAAGTATGGTTATAGTCCAAGAGCCAATCGTAGTCCCAACACGCCTCGCCTGGCTCGGACTCTTGGCTGTCATCGGGATTCTGGGCTTCGCCTCTCAGATCCTGCTGACGATGGGGTTTCAGCGCGAGACAGCGGGTCGGGCAAGCCTGGCGTTATACACTCAGGTATGTCCGTGTCGCTCAACTCGCACGTACCTGACTATCTGTAGATCATCTTCGCCTCGATCCTGGAGCGTATCTTCTTCCATACAAGGCCGAACGTGCTGTCGCTCATCGGTACGTTGATAATTATGGTGTCCGCTATATATGTTGCGGTAAGCAGCTCTACGCGTTCGTTTTGCTTGTCGGTGAATGGCTGATTTGTGCAGATGACGAAGAAGAAGGCCACCGATGAGAGTAAACAGGAAAACGGGATGAATGGAGATGACATTCTACTTGAGGAGGGGCTGATTCAGAATGCCAAACCAAGAGGTAGTCCGGATGGTAGAGAGTCGACTCGAACATCCCTCAGCGGCGAGTCTGAGGACTCTCCGCTTCTAGAAGGCAATGACGGATAGCTATAGTTTCATGATTGAATTCTCGTCGTTGACGACAAATTTTCTCCCTGTACCGTAGAATGTACGCTCCCAATTGAAATCCAGGTCTCATGATGTAAAGATTTTCATCGTCCGTTGAGCGCACTTTGAGTTCACCAGCGGTTAGGAATACATATTACACATACACGTTGAACGTTGCGAATCTGATACTCGTACATAAAAACTCATTCCCGGACAAATTTCGCAGTCACTTTCCTGAATCCATCGTGGTTAGAAGGCAACTCGTTGCGTCGTAGAAAGTTGTAAAAGCTAACCTCCAACCCTCCCGGCGGCGCAGTGCAGGATCAAGAGGGCCGTAGCAGCCGCTATCTATGATAGGATAGGAAATAAATAAAATTCAACGCAACAAATTGAACAAAAGGCTTACCACAAGGTCCTCAGTGGTAGCACACCTGGCGGCGGTTTGCACCCAAACAAATTGGCCGTCGTTAGGTTCCTTGTTTGATAGGATAAGAAATAAATAAAATTCAACAAGAAAACGCTTACCACGAGGTCCATGACGCTTTCCTCAGTCGGAGCACATCCGGCGGCGGTTTGCACGCAAACAGATTGGCCGTCGTCAAGTTCCTTATGTGATATAGTGAGCTGAGTTAGATGCTACTAAGGCGTCATGACGCTCACCGATGCGGCACGTTTGCATTTCCGACTGCAGCTGAGCGCGGAGGGATAGTTGATACCGGGCTCCGGCGATGGAGCGCGCGAACGCATAACGACGAGGTTGAACCAAAGTATTATTGGCGGGAATGACGCTTCATGAGGATCCAGGACGTATCCGTGGGGATAGATACTATTCCTTAAAGCCTTGCGGAACTCCAGTCGTACGAAGCCTGCATGTGTTGAACACGATGTAATTGAACAAGCTGATGTTGAGAAATACCTTTCCCGCCTGCTGGCGGACCTGCGAACCATCCCGAGATATCTGAAGGCTCCCAACCGTGGGAGGCCTGAGTCTGCGTGGTTGGGTCTGCTTCGTCCATGCCGTAGACCTTGGTCAATGTGTTCTCGCCGGGCAATCCCGAGCAGTGAGTCACAGCGCAGAGGGCCGTAATGGGGGTTTTAGCTCCCCAGCACACGAGGAATCTCTGGAGAGAAATCAGCGTGCTGTACCGCTCGCGATGTTCAAATTAAACCGCACTGAATTCTGGGCGAGTTCGAACGTTGCCGATATAGAGTTTTGCGAGATGGTGGTTGGGCCAGGAGTTATCGCTTGAAGGCCCTCGTCCGTCAGCCAGGCATCGAGATGCCCTCCGAGGCGGGAGGCAAGTATCGCCATACAGCTGCGTTCGCCAGTTGGATTGGACATGGTTGCTCGGATGAAGCGGGAAGCAGGGGTTGAATACCTTGGAGGCTCATTTTATACACAGAGATGGACACGAACTTCTCTCACATCTTCGACATCCCCCGATATCCGCGCAAAGCAAGGATGGGCGATCTGAAAGTCCTATTGAACATCAAGGGGGTCGTGGTATCGCGCCAACATCGCATTACGACATGGTACCTCGGCGGTCGACACTCTTCCGTTTTCCGCGGTAGTTCTTCTCGAGCTTCGCCGGGTGTTGGAATGACAGTGCCCTTTTTTGAACATCTTGGGAAGAGCAACCGGGATCCATAAGCGGCCCGTGTCAAGAAGAATTACCCAATCCTGGCCCGTGCCGACTACTAATCAAAGTTATCGAACCCCCTATCTTGGTTGGTCCTGAATGGGCGAAAGTCGCTTGAGCAAGAAGTGATATGACTTACTTTTCACCAGCGTCGTGCTCCGGTAACTGCTATAAGCTCTTCAAAACGCATTATCTGCCGCAGTGGCCTGATTCAACTCCCATCAATACCAGCCCGGACAAATCTCCTGCACTCTCCAGGCCGCAAGACGCAGGCGAAGTATTTCCAGTTGATACTGATACATACATCGTGTTCGTGGCCTTACAACGGGATATTTCGAACAGCAAAGGTCGACCAGAAACAAGTGTTGGTTCGATAATAACAGACATCATTGCTATTAAAACTGTCCGGAAATGAATTAGGAGGAGTACAGCAGTGTACAGCAGTCCTTGTGGAATAATTTAGCGGGGTATCATATATCGTGCGTTATTCAATAGGACTCCGAGACTCGTCGCTCATTCAAGAGTTGAATCTCATCTCGGAGCCCTTGATTCAGACTTTGGATGACCGACCACGCCCAGATCTACAGCATGTTGTCAGGCGGGCTCAAGGGCATAGAGAAAATTAGCACACTCACCGACATGCGCCGCAAGTGAGGCAGTCGGCTATTCCGGCCAGGCAGCTTGCGATAGCTGCAGCAACGGGAGAAGTTGAATTGATATTCGAGCAAACATAGGCAAAAGAGTGGCGCGCACCTGCGACGATGCACTCAAGGCATCCAGCAATCATACCTACGACGGCCATTATGCAGTCGCCGATGCATTGGAAGATTCCTGAGGCAAATCAATGGCGCGCTGGAATGGAATGTAAGTAGAAACGGCATACCGGATATGCAAGAAATGATGCAGCTGGCCATGAAGCAATGAAGTTCAATAAATATGCGAGGCTGGATTGCACGTACCCCATTTATGCTAGGATGTGGGGAAAAGCCGAAAAAGTATACATCGATGGGGAATGGCGCGCGCTTTTAAAGGGACACAGTCGGCGGTGACGTCACCGACGACGCATCGGGAGCAATTTTTTTTAGAGTTGGAGAGGTTTTTCGAAGGACTAGTGGTCGGACGATGTAGTCGTTTGAGTACCAGAATGGGTCGCGTGAGTTGGTGAAGAACTAGTGGTTTCTTTCCCATCTTTCCTTCGGGGGGGTTTTTTTTTCCATTCGTTGTTAAATTCTTCGGCTCTAATCAAATCAGTAGGCTCGAGCCTCGAAATTGGGTGTTGGAACTGTGATTCGAGGTTCAATTTGAACTACGTAGTACATACCTTACCCAGGTCCAGGCTTGTGAAGACAATGTGAAGACAATGTGACACGTGATCGTGTTGATTTTCCCAGAGAACTCCGATGGGCCCACGACCTGGAGCCCGATGTGCGGAAGAAACAGAAACAAGAGAGTGAAAAGAACCCTCGGCGCTCAGTACTAGCGCTCAGTGTTGAAACGACGGACAAGACCGCTCTTTCCCGAAAATTCCGGTTCCAGATGCAAAGTTCAAGCAGACGGCCAGATGGCTTACATAGTGTGGAGCGCGGTTACCGTCGCCTTTTTGGTTTCGTTGTCCTTCCCCCGAGGACCGTCGACGCCGTCCTTCACCACCGACGCTGCTGTCGCCGTTATGGCTTCTTGGTCTTCAAGTTGACCTCGGTTCCCGAGCTCAACGTCGACACACCCTCCCTCACGGCCCAGCCAGTATCTGTTATCCTGAATTGCCGTGGATTCCATTCTTGAAGCGTGGAGGCTAGCTTGAAGGGGAAAGCGGCGAAGTGGTTCTGGACAGGCTGAATCATGAATGCCAGTTGAAACGTTGACGTTGGAGTCAGGGTGGATTTGTTTGGCACACAGGGCGAAGCATAGCAGATACACATACTGCCCACTTTTCTCGTGCTCTGCACTTGTGCATCTCTTCAGATTCTGCCTAGAACCACATGTGAGTCTCGCCGCCGTGCAAACCTTTCTTACTCTGCCAGCACCCTTTGTGGGTGGTGGCTTTGCGAACGAGACATCGTTTGCGTCGCGTCGTGTCTCGTACCACTTTTATCGCTGTCACTGACCATATCGCCCAGCATGCGTGAAATCGTACACCTCCAGACTGGACAGGTGGGTATCGTCCCCGGCGCTCGCTCTTCTTTGTTCTGACCCCACGATTCCAGTGCGGCAACCAAATCGGTGCGCATCTTCCCCGCTATCGACAGTGGACGCGTGTACCACTTTCACGGGCTCACAATCGCGACAGGTGCCAGGTTTTGGGAGGTCGTCTCTGACGAGCACGGCATTGGCGCCGATGGTGTTTACAATGGCACCAACGACCTCCAGCTTGAGCGGATCTCGGTCTACTACAACGAGGTCGGCGGGAACAAGTACGTCCCCCGCGCGGTCTTGATTGATCTTGAGCCCGGGACGATGGACTCGGTTCGCTCTGGTCCCCTGGGCACTCTTTTCCGCCCCGACAACTTTGTCTTCGGTCAAAGTGGCGCGGGTAACAACTGGGCAAAAGGACGTGAGTCGTTATCGCGCAGTGTGTTGCGTCGGTCAGCTCACACTTACTCGCAGATTACACCGAGGGAGCCGAGCTTGTCGACTCTGTCCTCGATGTCGTGCGCAAGGAAGCCGAGGGAACCGATTCCCTCCAGGGTGAGCCACTTATCCGCCTACCTTACTCCGTACCAGCTGACGCTTCTCAGGTTTCCAGATCACCCACTCCCTCGGAGGAGGAACCGGCTCCGGAATGGGCACCCTTTTGATTTCCAAAATTCGCGAGGAATACCCCGACCGCATGATGTGCACGTACTCTGTCGTGCCCAGTCCCAAGGTCTCCGACACCGTTGTCGAGGTGAGCGCCTTTCTTTCTGGCAAAACGCATCGCTCATGGATAGCCCAGCCCTACAACGCGACGCTCTCGGTGCACCAGTTGGTCGAGAACTCTGATGAGACCTTCTGCATTGACAATGAGGCTCTCTACGACATCTGCTTCCGGACCCTGAAGCTCTCGACCCCGACCTACGGCGACCTCAACAACCTCGTCTCCGTCGTCATGTCCGGCATCACCACCTGCTTGCGCTTCCCCGGTCAGCTTAACTCTGACCTGCGCAAACTCGCCGTCAACATGGGTCAGTCCTGCCACCGTTCTTTCGTTACTTTAGGCTGAGAATGTTCATAGTGCCCTTCCCTCGTCTCCACTTCTTCATGACCGGGTTCGCGCCGCTCACCGCGCGCGGCAGCGCGCAATACCGCGCCGTCAGCGTTCCCGAGCTGACTGCGCAGATGTTCGACGCCAAGAACATGATGGCGGCCTCCGACCCGCGGCACGGGCGCTACCTCACCGTCGCGGCCGTCTTCCGCGGCAAGGTCGCGATGAAGGAGGTCGAGGAGCAGATGCAGAACGTGCAGAACAAGAACTCTGCGTACTTTGTCGAGTGGATCCCGAACAACGTGCTCACCGCGCACTGCGACATCCCGCCGCGCGGCGTCAAGATGGCGGTGACGTTCATTGGTAACTCGACGGCGATCCAGGAGCTGTTCAAGCGCGTGAGCGACCAGTTCACGGCCATGTTCAAGCGCAAGGCGTTCTTGCATTGGTACACCCAGGAGGGTATGGACGAGATGGAGGCGAGTTTTTTGTGTGATGATGACGCATCGCTGCTGCTGACTAACCCCCTTGCAGTTCACCGAAGCCGAATCGAACATGCAGGATTTGGTTGCGGAGTACCAGCAGTACCAGGATGCTACGTATGTACCCTCTTTGTCCCTGATATCCTTCCTATCCTTACCCGATTTCCCAGGGCCGAGGATGAGGGCGAGTACGAGGAGGAGCTCCCCGTTGAGGACGACCAGTAGATCCAGCGTCGTTATCGCGCCCATGCCCCTTGATGACCTGATACCCGCCGACTCGAAAAAATACTGCACCTTCATCGCTGCTCTCCGATTCTTAATACCGATGCACTTTCTTTACGTTTCTTTACCTCCTCCCCGCTCTCTTGTTGTGGATCGCGAACAATTGAATTCACTGGTCTCCCAGTTCTAGATGCGTGGCTAATTCGTACAACGGGACAACATCCTTCTGGGTATTATTTCTGCGAAGAGATGGTGCTAGTACATGCGCTTCTACATATTCGCATAGCGTGCGCCATGCCGTCAAGGCCTGCGCATCGACTGCATCATGAGATATGGTCTAACGCCACTGAAGATTAGACGGTGATGGCCTCGAGTTTCGTACCGGCGCCGCCGTCCACCTCCGTGGATCTCGCAACTGAATTCACTGGTCTCCCAGTTCTATACAATATTCTGCTGGGTATCATTCCTGGCCTGCTAACATGGAGGTGCTATATATTCTAGGTCTGCTCGCATCGCGTCTTCAGGCCCTGCGCCATGCCCTCGAGGGCCTGGGCGCACGGCTCGCGCATTGACTTCATCATGAGATACGGTCCAACGCCACTGAAGACCGCGATGGCCTCGAATTTCAAACCGCCATCCACCTCTGTGAGCACGTTCCAGTGCTCCGCGCCGAACAGCCACCCGGGCAGGTGCGAGCCCCATGCGATCTGGCTGCGCGGCGCGACGTGCTTCACGGTCTCGGTCATGGCGCGCATCTTGACGCTGTCGTCCATCGCGGGGGGGATGTGCACCTTAAGCGCGAGACGGTTGCCCGGCGCGATTTCGGCGCTGGGGATGGCCTTGTTTGACGCGTCGAGGAGGGTGCTTTCGCGTCTGATGTATGTGAGCTTGATGAAATAGGGGGCGATGAAGGAATTCCTACATGTATGGGTTCCTGCGAGACATGGATTAGAAACGGCTTCAACCAAGTTCGGAGAGGCCGGGTACGACTTGCCATTTTCCGTGCCCGGCCAAGTCGAGCAGCACGTCCCAGACCTTCTCCCGGGAGGCGTTGATGACCACCGACGTGGAGATGTAGGTTGGCCACTCGGATTCTAGGGGTATTGACTTGGTGGAGGACATGTTTTCTTAGTGCCGTTCTGCATCTCCTATCTTAGCCAACTCTTTATATGAGGGCTAAGAGGACGCGCGGCCCGCAAGAAAATCAGTTTGGTTGGCGGCGCCGACGGTGCGTAGCGCTGCGGCACCAGACGCGCTTTGTGTCATCAGACCGCTCATAATGCGCACCCACCATAGCAGTGTAAGCTGAGCTCGGCCTAGGCTCGGCCCACAAAGAGTACGAATTTCCAGTCATTTTGTGTGTGTCGTTTCCGATTACACTCCGATTACTTTCCGTGTTGCCAAGTTAGCACCAAAGAGTGCTTCCGGGGCATTAGAGGCTTCAAATTTCTTGGACTTCAGAGTTTTCTTTGGAATGAGACGCTCTCCTTTGACCGCTTGACGGATTGCAGCTCAGGGATGCTTCAATTTGGCTTTGATGGGTATTTCTTGCCCTCCGATTCAAGTTCCGACTCCAAAAATTCGATCAAATGGCTCTGGGGAGTCTCGGATGGCTGGTAGTGTATCGGATTGTGATAGGGATATTATTGCGTGCACGCAAATGCAATGGTCGAACTTAAGTTAGAGTTGGAGGAGAGGAAGGATACCAGTTTACGTTACATACATCATTTGATCAATAGACCAGAATAGTAGACCTCTTTGAGCAGCGTGATCACGAACTCGAAAAGTTCGTGTAAAATCGGAGACCAAGTCGTGCCACATCGTCTTTTGCTCTGTGAAGGGCTGAGTCTGAACTCGTATCAAGGACATCTCCTTTGACGCGATGGCTTCAGCGGAGGCGACATACTCGCAACGCGCTAAGGAATGGCAAACCACACCTTTCATCGCGCAGTGGATGGAGAACACGTTCAACGAATGTACTTCTGTGGAGGGAAAGAGACAGTTTGAGAGTTGGTTCGTACGCGTCGAATCTTTGTCCCGACCACCACTCATTTACTGTAGGGGCGTCGCGAAATATGGGCCACAAAAGGCCCAGGAAATGTTTAAGGAATGCAGCAAGCGTAATCCTCGGGGGACATGGGTGCCGGATAACAACAGGAAGCTCTCCTCAGGAGAAAAGACAGAGCTGATGTGGAAATGTTCGGCGGTGAGACGTCGCGTCGATTTTACCTACGCGTACTAATTAACGCCATCGTCAGGCCTTTTATGGTAAGAAACACTGAGGATATGCAGTTTTATTTTCTAATTCACCGGCCCTGTCAGGTGTTACGCTCAAAGCCATGCAGCATTGGCACCAATACGCGTGCGTTTCTTTTTTTTTAAA
Source organism: Mycena polygramma (assembly GCA_029449255.1). NCBI lineage: Eukaryota > Fungi > Basidiomycota > Agaricomycetes > Agaricales > Mycenaceae > Mycena > Mycena polygramma. Next base: position 19,812 of record JARKID010000198.1, read on the forward strand.
TAAAAGGAGGAGGGCTTTCTGAAGGAAGAGATAGAGCCGAGAATAATCTCTTCCAACCCGAGCGTACCAAACCAGCCCCGAAGCGTCGGGCGGGCGAAACTTCTGGTCAGTGGATGTCGGTGGGTAGAATATTCCCGCGTTCCGTGTGTCTTGCTAATTTGCTGATTTTATAGAGGGTCAATGGTACGTCAATTTTTTTCTCCGTCAGAAGTAATCTCTGAGGTCTTTCCCTTCAAAGAAATGGTGGGTATTCCCGCCATCTCGTCCACACCGGCACTTACGCTGTACAGCTCCTGGATGGACACAAGCTCCCGAACATCGACTTGGAGATTACACGTCGTATTGCTATCTCCGAGTACGACAAGGCGCAAGACACTCTGGAGCGTTTTCGGACAGATAGACAACTCTTTTGGGTCGACATCTTGGCCCGAAGCAAGAGTATCATTCCGTCACCTCAGGTCCTGTCGTTGGACGATCGATCCAAGTGGGTGCACGCCGGTTTCATCCATTGAACGACACTAAATAGCATCCAGGCAAAGACTTGCCGTTGACGATGCTTTCCGGACACGTGTCTTATTCCTCACCGTGAGTGCTGCAGTCTCCTTGAACCACCAAACTAAGCGGAACAATGCTGCAGATGGTTCATCTTGCCTGGAAAGACGCGGCGGAGCTCTTTGAATATCTCGCCGAGAAGGGTCTAAATACGGCGTCCGCAGTCGAGCGTGAATATGAAAAGGATCCTGTCCTCCTATGGCGCTTCATGTCGGTCTACCACCGATCAACCTTCATGGCGCGCAAGATGTGGGCCAACTTTGCACAGCTGGTTGCCTCCAGTGACCACTTCAAGCCGCTGTTAAAAACCTGGCGGGTGCGTGTTCCACCTTCACAGAGCTAGGCGCAAATTGACTCCCATCGCCTCAAGGATGACGCTGGCCTCGCGCACATTGACCCTAACCTGGAGGGAATACAGAAACGGATACGTCAACGCGCATTCAGCACGTTGGACAATGCTTTCGTCACGCATATGACCGAGGTCGCGCCGATAGCGAAAGCCTTTTTCCAGTCAGTCGAGAATGGCCTGTCGGATACCCCAGCGGAGGCCAAAAATATCTCGGCCGCGATCTTCGACGCAATGGGTGATCTGGCGGCGGGTAAGTTTTTTTTCTTTTTTTTCGGACTGACGGTTTCTGACATATCCACTCCAGCGAACGAATTCATCGACCAATTCAACACGACGCCGTTCGGCAACCGCCTCATGCAATACGCCGCTGCCGTCGAGGCGCAAACTCTGGATCGCAGACGATTGAGATCTATCATATATTTCATGGATCCCGACAAGCTTCCAAAGGCTTCGGCCGAGTATTGGGACCGGACCGGTGAGGTCTCCCGCGCGATTCGCGAGATGGAAAAAATCTGGCACAAGAGAGGCTGGCAAATGAGCGTTGATCACCTCCTCAAGTTCATCCAAGAACAGCAGGGGCCGAGAGGGTTCAACGAATCGGTCATCATACCCCTGCCGCTGTTTAACAACATGTGGAGCCAAGTCGACGGGTTCTTGTGGGATGTGGCGAAGACGCTAGATCGGAAGGATGAGGAGGGACGCGTCGCGAGAGAGTATGGTCTTTTCGACCCGGCGGATCCGAAGCGGCCGATGGCGAGCGAGTTCCTGCTGCGGTCTTTGGATCCAGAACTGGGTATTCCTGTGAAGCCCAAGACGACGCCGGCGCCGTATGTGCAGAACATCCCGGTGGCCGGCCCAGGCGATTCGATCGTCCAAAGCGGGTATGCGTATGTGGCAGGATTTTTCGGTGGTGGGTCCGCGCCCAAAGAAAAGGCCAAGACGCGAGGGGAAGCGTTGCCTGAAGAGGAGGACGAAGACGAAGAGAAGGCGGAGGAGGCGCGTGAACTGCCTGCAGTCCTTCCTTCGGAGTTTAAGATTGGCAAGAAGGTACTCAAGGTACGTCGCCGTTCTCGTGGTCGCTGCTACGCTTATACATATGTGCAGTTGTTTCATCGGGTTCTTGAGCCACCAGAGGATGAAAAGGAGAATGCGCCTGCCAAAGGCCAAGTTCGCTGGGGCGACTTTGAGAATGTGGGGCATTCACTTGTACCGGCGTCATCCACTAACCTGGATCTGGATTAGGCTATGAAGCGAATTGGATTTGAAGTCGTCCAGACGGCTGGGTCCTCTGTACGGTTTGATCCCCCAGCATCGACAGCTCGACCGATCTCATTCCACCGAGTGAGCACCTCGGTTCCATGTGTCTAGATTTGCAGCTCATGATTTTTTTTCAGCCGCATCCAGACTCACTTCTCACCCCACATGCAATTAAATGGTAAGCCGCCCAGTTTCATTTGGGTCAATGCAGATTATTTACTATGGACTCTGTGATCAGGGTCGGTGCGCGACTCAAGAGAACATATGGGTGGTCCACTGCGACCTTCTCGCGCAGTGCTGGAGATGAAGCTTAGACGATATCCCCTTCCATGAGATTTATTGTATCTATTCCTTGGCCTAGCCCTCCGCTGTTCAAGTTGATTCTGTTCAACTTCAAGCGCCGTTGACGGATTTTCTTTCTCCCTCCTTGGCCCGAGCCGCCCGATTGGCCGTTTCAAGTTTGTTTTTTTTGGGAATACTCTGACTATATCGGGGCATATCGATGGGATCATCGGATCAAGGGTGTAAAAACTCACGAACAAACATCCGGTTATAGGTGATGCAATTTAGCGAAGAATCTTCTTCTTCCCTTCCACCTAAAAAAAGTGGAAGGGAGAACGGAATCCGCCTTTTATCATGTCCAACCCGGCCCTCCCCATGCCCTTTCGCCCGCCGCTGTCGCGCCTGACCAGCGTAAACGGCCCTGCGGCTCCCATCATCGCCTCGGCAAACAGTCCTGGAGTCGCAGAGGACGCTGTTCTTGAGCTGAGCGACGGGTCAGCTTTCCGCGGTATCAGCTTTGGTGCACAGGGCAAGAGTGTCTCGGGCGAATGTGTTTTTCAGACCGGTCAGTCAACTGTCTAGCGGCCAGCAATTTTATGCCTATACAATGAATAGGCATGGTTGGCTACACGGAGTCCCTCACAGACCCCTCCTATGAGGGCCAGATTCTGGTGTTGACATATCCTCTCGTCGGAAACTACGGCGTCCCCGCTCGCCCAGAAAACCCGCTCGACACCCTGCCTGTTGCGTTCGAGTCGTCCAAGATTCACGTCTCGGCCATCGTGATCGGATATCACTCCGAAGACTATAGCCATTTCCTTGCAACCTCGTCTCTCGGCGCCTGGCTGAAGGAAAACGATGTGCCAGCCATCTACGGCGTCGACACACGCGCCCTCACGAAAAAAATCAGAGAAAAAGGGTCCATGCTAGGAAAAATCCTAGCACGCAGACCTGGAGCTCCCGCTGGTCGAGCTCGGTCGCTGATCCCTGCTTCTCGAGCGCCCTCTCGCGCCCCTTCACGAGCTTCTTCGCCGCCGCCGACCGCGACCTGGCGCGAAGATTACGACGACATTCCTTTCCTAGACCCGAATCAGATCAATCTGGTAGCTCAAGTCTCCATTGCTGCCCCGCGCCTTTATAAAAGTACCATTACTCCCCGCTTGCATCCCACCGGACGGCCTCTGCGCGTCCTCGCCATAGACGTGGGCATGAAATATAATCAGATTCGCTGCTTTATAGAACGAGGAACGGAGCTCAAGGTCGTTCCTTGGGACTACGACTTTTTGGCCGAGCCTGAGCCGTACGACGGCATCTTCATCTCGAACGGCCCGGGCGACCCTTCCATGGTCAAGTCCACCATCTCTAGACTCGCGGTCGCCCTCGAAAAGGCGGACCGCCCCATCCTCGGCATCTGCCTCGGGCACCAGCTCCTTGCGCTAGCCGCCGGAGCGACGACCTCCAAGATGAAATATGGCAACCGCGGCCACAACATCCCTTGTACCGACGCGCTTTCCGGGCGATGCTACATCACCAGCCAAAACCACGGTTTCCAGGTCGACACCGCCACCCTCCCCGCCGGCTGGAAGGAGCTGTTCCGCAACGCCAATGACGGAAGCAACGAGGGCATCTATTGCGAGGACAAGCCCTTCTTTTCCGTTCAGTTCCATCCCGAATCGACGCCGGGTCCTCGGGACACCGAGTTCCTGTTCGACGTCTTCATCCAAAACGTCGCCGACTGCGCGGCGACCAACGCGCTCGTCCCCATCGTCATGCCTGGCGGGAAGAAGGAGGACAACGACAAGCGCGTTCCCCGTGCCACCGTGTCCAAGGTCATCATCCTCGGCTCCGGGGGTCTGTCCATCGGGCAGGCCGGAGAGTTCGACTACTCTGGCTCGCAGGCGATTAAGGCGCTCAAGGAAGAGGGCATCTACACCATCATGGTGAACCCCAACATCGCCACCATCGCGACGTCCAAGGGCCTCGCAGACAAGGTCTACTTCCTCCCCGTGAACCCCGAGTTTGTGCGCAAGATCATCAAGTACGAGAAGCCGGATGGGATCTACGTGACGTTTGGCGGGCAGACCGCGCTGAACGTCGGGATCAAGCTCAAGGACGAGTTTGAGGCGCTCGGAGTCAAGGTCTTGGGCACGCCAATCGACACGATCATCACGACGGAGGACCGGCAGCTGTTCGCGTCGGCCATGGCGGAGATTGGGGAGAAGTGCGCGGAGAGTAGCACTGCTACAAACCAAGAGGAGGCCGTCGCGGCTGCCCAGGCAATTGGCTTCCCCGTCATTGTTCGCGCAGCTTACGCCCTGGGTGGTCTTGGGTCGGGCTTCGCTCAGAATGAGTCGCAGCTGAAGGCTCTCTGTAGCAAAGCGTTCGCGACGAGCCCTCAGGTTCTCGTCGAGAAGAGCATGAAGGGCTGGAAGGAGATCGAGTACGAGGTGGTCAGAGATTGCCGGGACAATTGTATCACGGTCTGTAACATGGAGGTCAGTCGTCGACCAATTTTTTACCTGCCGGGTAATGACTTTCCATACGCAGAACTTCGATCCGTTGGGAATCCACACCGGCGATTCCATTGTGGTCGCTCCGTCGCAGACGCTGTCCGACTCGGACTACAACATGCTCCGTACCACCGCCATCAACGTCATTCGCCATCTCGGAGTCGTTGGCGAGTGCAACATCCAGTACGCCCTGAATCCGGCCTCGCAAGAATATTGCATTATCGAGGTCTGCTTCCGCCCCCCATCTCCGATTGATCCTCCTAACCTCGTCCACAGGTCAATGCGCGACTTTCCCGTTCTTCTGCTCTCGCTTCAAAGGCCACCGGCTATCCGCTCGCATTCATCGCCGCGAAGCTTGGTCTCGGCATTCCTTTGAACGAGATCAAGAACTCGGTGACCAAAGTTACGAGCGCGTGTTTCGAGCCCAGCTTGGATTATGTCGTGGTCAAGATTCCGCGCTGGGATTTGTCGAAATTCAGCCGTGTCAGTCGGCTTCTCAGCAGTAGCATGAAGAGCGTCGGGGAGGTCATGAGCATCGGCCGGACATTTGAGGAGACTTTCCAGAAGGCAATTCGCGCAATCGACGACCACTTTGCTGGGTTCGCCAAGGTTCGTGTTTCGCGATTTGTATCGTTCTGATTTCGCTAAATGATGCAACAGAACGACTTTGTCGACGATATCGACGAGGAGCTTGTGAATCCGACGGATAAGCGGATTTTCGCCATCTCGACAGCCTTTTATCGTGGATACAGCGTCGACAAGATCTGGGAAATGACTAGCATCGATAAATGGTTCCTGACGAAGCTCCAGTATATCTTCAATATGGAAAAGCGCTTATCGTACGTGATCATACGAGTCCATTGAGCTGAACTCATGGTATCGACAGTGACTGCAACGTCTCGACCATTGCTCCCGCTCTTCTCAAGCAGGCGAAACAGCTTGGATTTTCCGACCGGCAGCTCGCTACTTGCATGGGCTCGACGGAACTTGCTGTGCGTCGGCTCCGCCAGGAGACTGGGATCGCACCCTGGGTCAAGCAGATCGACACCGTCGCCGCAGAGTTCCCTGCCTTCACCAACTATCTCTACACGACCTACAACGCCATCGAACACGACGTTACTTTCAACGACCGTGGTGTCATGGTGTTGGGCTCTGGTGTGTACCGGATCGGCTCCTCCGTCGAGTTCGATTGGTGTGCCGTTCGAGCCATCAGGACGCTCCGCGAGCAGGGTCTCCAGACGATCATGGTCAACTACAATCCGGAGACTGTCAGCACGGACTACGACGAGGCGGACAGGCTTTACTTCGAGAACATCAGCCTGGAGACGATTCTTGACATCTACGACGCCGAGCGCTCGCGCGGTGTAATGCTCGCCATGGGCGGACAGACGCCGAACAATATCGCGCTGCCGCTCTATCGTCAGAACGTCAAAATCTACGGCACTTCCCCCGAAATGATCGATACCGCTGAGAACAGGTACAAGTTCTCGCGGCTTCTGGACGAGATAGGGGTCGACCAGCCGCTGTGGAAGGAATTGACGAGCTTCAAGGAAGCGGAAACTTTCTGCGAGAAAGTGGGGTATCCGGTGCTCGTGCGACCCTCCTACGTGCTCTCCGGTGCCGCCATGAATGTCGTGTCGACTGGGGACGACCTGCTGAATTATCTCACCCAGGCTACGGCCGTTTCCCGCGATCATCCCGTCGTTATCACCAAATACATCGAGCAGGCGAAGGAGATCGAGATGGACGCCGTGGCCAAGGACGGCAAGATGGTCATGCACTTCATATCGGAGCACGTCGAGAATGCTGGTGTCCACTCCGGCGACGCGACCCTCATACATCCTCCGCAGGATCTGGATCCCCAGACCGTGCGGCAGATCGAGGAGGCGACGGCCAAGATCGGCAATGCGCTCAATGTCACCGGGCCCTTCAACATCCAGTTCATTGCCAAGAACAACGAAATCAAAGTCATCGAGTGCAATCTTCGCGCGGCTCGTTCCTTCCCATTCGTTTCAAAGGTTACTGGCATCGACGCCATTGAGATGGCCACCAAAGTTATGATTGGTATTCCCGTCGAGTCCTACCCTGACCCCGGGATGCCCCCGGACTATGTTGGAATCAAGGTCCCGCAGTTCAGCTTCAGCAGACTGTCTGGCGCCGATCCTGTTCTCGGAGTCGAAATGGCATCGACAGGCGAGGTCGCTTGCTTTGGTCATGACAAGTATGAGGCGTACTTGAAAGCCTTGATATCGACGGGCATCGTGCCGCCGAACAAGAACATCCTCTTTTCTATCGGAAGCTACAGGGAGAAGCTCGAGATCCTCCCTTCTGTCCAAAAGCTCAGCGCCGCCGGCTACAACATCTTTGCGACTTCCGGTACCGCTGACTTTTTGACTGAGCACAACGTACCCTGTAAAGTAAGCAGTCCCTCATGACACCCCTCGCCGTTTCTCACAAGCCGTGCGTAGTATCTGGAAACCTTGGGAGAGGATAATCGCGATAAACAGAAGTCCGAATACTCATTGACGCAGCATCTGGCAAACAACCTGATCGATATGTATATCAATCTGCCCTCGAAGAACCACTACCGCAGACCGGCCAGCTACAGCAGCAAGGGCTACCATACGCGCCGTATGGCTGTCGACTTTGCCGTTCCCTTGATCACCAACATCAAGAACGCCAAGATGCTCGCGGAAGCCCTCGTGCGGCGGTTGCCTCTGGAGGTGTCAAGTATCGACTCCAAGAGCTCGCATCGCACCCATACGTTCCCTGGCCTGATCAACATCGCCGCATTCGTTCCCGATTTAATGGGCGAGAATAGTCCAGATCTTATCGAGGTCACCAAGGCTTCTATCAGAGCTGGATTCACCACGTCCGTCATTATTCCATTGGGTCTGAAGGGCAGCATCTCGGATCGCCTCTCCCTCGAGCGAGCGAAGGCGAATGTGGTCGGCGCCGCGCACTGCAATTTTGCAATGAACATAACTGCATCCGCTTACAACCAGTCCATGGATGAAGAGCTTCAGGCCGAAGCCAAGGCGCTCTTCATTCCATTCGACGCCAGCACCGTATCCACCCCGCTCTCCGTGGTCGCAGCCCACTTCACGTCTTGGCCCAGCGAAAAACCCATTGTCACTGACGCGAAAGGGTCTGATCTTGCATGCATTCTTCTGCTCGCCAGTCTTCACAACCGGAGCGTGCATGTCACGGATGTGCGCAGCAAGGACGACCTTTTGCTGATCTCCCTCAGTAAGGCTAAGCATCTGAAGGTTACATGCGATGTCTCGGTGTACGCCTTGTTCTTTTCCCGCGAACAGTACCCGACTTGCAAATCCCTTCCGTCATCCGAAGACCAGGCGTCCCTGTGGCAAAAGCTCGACCTCATTGATGCCTTTTCCATCGGCGCCACTCCCTACCGCCTCGCTCTCGAGGTTGGCGAAACCGTGTCCCCGTCGTCCGGGATGGAGGAGACGCTTCCACTCCTGCTGACTGCGGTGCAGGACGGCCGACTCACTCTTGATGACATTCGTGTTCGTCTGCACGATAACCCTGTCCACATCTTCGGGCTTCCAGATCAAACCCAGACGCACGTCGAGGTCGTCATCGGACGAAAGACTCGGTTTGGCCAGCGAGCGACGTGCTGGTCTCCCTTGGAGCCCAAGTTGGTGGCGGGGGCCATCCACAGAGTTGTCGTACACGGTAACACTGCGTTCCTTGATGGCTCTCTCTTTTCTGTGCCCCTCGGCAAAGATATCTCCAGTGCCACCATCAACCACCCCGCAGTTTCTGGGCCAGTAGCTGTAACTCTCAAGGAGCCGGAGTCGGCTACCAATGCAAATGTCATGGCGCTGACGTCCATGGGCAGCGCCATGTCCTCCGTCGGGTCGCAACCAAACTTCGTCCCCTCCCACTCGCTTCCTACTCTTTCGCATACCTTGCCCCATCCGTCTTTCCACCGCCGCCATATTCTTTCGGTGAAGCAGTTCAGTCATCGTGACATGTACGACCTCTTCTCGCTCGCCAATGAGATGCGGTTGCAAGTCGAGCGTAACGGCACCCTCGACATACTGAAAGGTCGGGTGTTGTGTACTCTTTTCTACGAGCCGTCGACGCGCACGAGTTCGTCCTTTGACGCAGCTATGAAACGGTGTGGAGGGGAAGTCGTGCAAATCCTTGCAGATACTTCGTCCGTTGCCAAGGGCGAGACTTTACCAGACACCATCCGCACTCTCGGGTGTTACGGAGATGCGATCGTCATTCGCCATCCTGATGTCGGGAGCGCCCAATTGGCGGCCAAGTTCTCCCCGGTGCCGATCATCAACGCTGGCGATGGAGTTGGCGAGCATCCCACCCAGGTGAGGTCCCTTTCTGCTCGATTATTTCGGTGCTCACCTTCTTTATCAAGGCGTTATTGGATGTTTATACAATCCGTTCAGAGCTTGGAACGGTGAATGGTCGCACCATCACTTTACTTGGCGATCTCAAGAACGGGCGTACCGTCCATAGCTTGGTCACTCTCCTCTCTCTTTACTCCGTCCGCCTCAATTTCGTCTCTCCTCCGCTGCTTGCGATGCCCGCGTCCGTTGTTGCGGCTGCACGGAAGGCTGGCATACCCGTCACCCAATGCGAGTCCCTCGATGAAGTGCTGGCCGACACCGATGTGCTATACGTGACCCGCGTGCAGAAGGAGAGATTCGAAAGCGAGACGGAGTGGAACCATGTAAAGGACGCCTACCGCATTGACCACGCGGTGCTCTCAAGGGCAAAGGAGGAAATGATCGTCATGCACCCGCTTCCTCGCGTCAATGGTGCGTTGATAAATATTCTACGGAAAACCCCTTACTGATTGGATTCTAGAAATCGATCCCGAAGTCGATTTCGACTCACGCCGAGCCGTGTACTTCCGTCAAATGCGTTACGGTCTCTTCGTGAGGCTTCTTTCCCTTCTTTGTACTGTTCCGAACGCTAACCATGTGTGTAGATTCGGATGGCGCTGCTGGCGAGTGTGATGGGTTGACGCTGTCGTCGATTAGAGATTTGTTAGACAACTGGAATGTACATCTGACTCGGAATTACCTCTCCTTATGGTGAGAGTTTCCCTCCTGGACCGGCGCAAACGGGTCTTAAGAGCCTTCACCTCTCTTCACGGATCTTATCTTCGAACGGCTCGGAAACAACTGGGAAATCTGTACCGACGAGGCGGCGGCATCTGCAGACTAGGCATTACGTAACAGACCGAATGCGGTTCATTGCGCTTTCTTTCGCTTCGTCTGGGTACAAATGACTTCTAATTCACTCTCAGTGCCACCGACATACTCCGTTACTCCTGCTGGAATCATTGAACAGATGTTTGTTTCCTGAGTGCGATAGCCACGGTATAATGGCTTCCATGCCATCTGTTTAAAAGCCTGCCCGCTTACGCGTGGAGTTTTCGCGTACTGCGTCTTTTTCTAACTTACACTTCCAATGGCCTCCCAGCAGAACCCGGACCTCACAAATCCTCCGAGTCCAGAGAGGACTGAGCCTTCTCGTATGTCCGCGTCCGCCAGTCGTAGCTCGCACTCCCCGAACCGACAGAGTCCCCTCCAGGAAATCCGGCGCGCGGCCCCAGTCCAAGGCCTGAATCCTCTCAGTCTGCGTCTGCGGATGGCGCTCGAGATGATACGGGAACAAGGCTGATAGGACGCGGTGGCCCTCTGCCACAACTTCCTGAGGACGCCCAGATACAAACACCACCGCCGCCGCCAACACCACCCACGGCGGGTGCCTCTAATTTCCCGCGCGAAGTGCCTCCTCCGAGATCGGACTCTGTTTACCGCAGTAACGGCAGCCGCCGCCGCCAATCTGAACTCGACTGGATCATACCAGCGGAGCCGAAGCGAGAGCCGGTACAGTCCTTACTTTAGCTGGTATCGCGCCACTAAACAACGATGGTGCTGCGTTTCCAGCGCCCGAGAACTGTCCAGGAGCGGCTTGAACCAACTCTGTTGATGGCGAAAGCCGAGCGGAGCAAATATGAGTTCAAGGCAAAGATGACGGGCTATGCTTTGAACGTGCGCGGCTTGTAGTGTTACGAATCGTTCTCTTGACTGGATCCCCAGATCGCTATAGGCATGCAGGTCGTTCTAGGTGCTCTAACAACGGGGTTGTCGGCAGTTACCTCGGGACGTCAGGTTCGCAGCTTAGACGTACAATCTGCGCTGCTGAAATGTAAGGCATTTTATTAGACCTCTATCATGACCGCCATTCTGGGTGCGTTCCCTTCCCGATTTTTTTCCGCGTCGTTCATTTCTTTTGGCATGTTAGGTGGCTGCTCTACAATTGTAGCTTCATATCTCGCACGCGCCCGAGGGTCGAATGAGCCGGAATTGAGCATCACCCGCGTCAAAGATCTGGCGCGTCTGCTACCTCTGAATCCACTGTCGGGCTCATATATGCCTTCAGGAGCAGTATATTCGCGAATGCGAGATCTTCAAGCTCGATTTCGGACACTTAACCGGCAATGAGCACGACTCGGAACTCAACCATCTACGGGATCGGTTTGAAGAGCTGTTGGGCAATGCGAATGGGTCGGTATCTCGAAAAACCTATGAAATGCAGGTCGCTGAAAAAGTTATCTTTTAGCGAACGACGGCTGGCCTCTGTTTGAAGGAAGTACGATGCATATTTTATCGCATATCTCATGGGCTCCAGATTGTAGTGATCCCGCCTACGATTCGGACACCTTTAAAGGTTAAGAGTTTCGTCAGCGACGAATGGAGAGCTCACGTTGCGGCGGGAAGGTCTGCGCCGTCGGTGCCAACATTCGTTAGGTGACTTGGCCAAAGCCAGTGGCGGCGTCAACGACGGCTTCGTAACTCTCAATCAGACGTTTGGATCGTTCAAAAAGAGGCCCTGGGAACCTAAGTGGTTGTCAGATGTCCCGGAATTTGGGCTGAACATGGCTTGATGTTGGGTTTTTGTGGCCAACATTTCCCAAACCCTGTCCGGCTCTTTTGGTTTCTGAGGGCCTGAGAAGAGTTTTTACGTCCAGCAACAGACCTTATCAGTTGCCCTCCCCCCTGTTCCAAACTTTCTGCCGCGTTTTTAGCAGACAAGACGTAGAGAGCTAGGCCAATTGATTAGAAATATTAGTAAAACAGTTCAAATTCACAAAGAGGTTTTTTTTTGTATAGAGGGGGAGGGGCGCCATCTGCTGCGTTCGCGTAAGGATTCATATGAGGTTAAATTAGTAAGTACGATAAGCTACCAAGGACAGTATCAGCACATGATCTGGCAAGTAGGGTTTTTTTTTTAATGTTCGTCTGCAGAAGCATTTCAAGGTGGTCAGTATGTTTTTGGTCAGTAGAAGAACTCTATAGCAGCGCCGGGTATTCTGCGCTCCCAAAGCAATACCCAAACCGTCGCCTTCGCGAACACAACGCTTCAAGCCGCGCATGTACCTGCGCGTCGAGGCGGCCGTCTGCCTCGGTTAACGGTCGTACCTCGAGCAGGAAAGGGGAGAAGTTTGGCGCGAGCTCAAGTCGAGAGGACACGAATTCCAGGAAAAGGTTATGCGTGAATTGGAGCCGGGATGCACAGCGGAGGACACGCAACTGTGGGATGAGCGATGTGGTGTCGGTGGCGTCTGGACCCGGCGCCGCGCAAGTGATGGCGCGAAGGAGGGTATCCGTTATGAGGATCACATCGGCGCCCTCGCTATTAACACTCCGTTTGTCGGCGATCTGAAGCTCCTCCAAAGAGGTTAGCACAGATAGGACCTCCAGGAGCGCAGGTTCGGCTATGCGCACATGAGCCACGTTCAATGTCTTGAGGGTGTGCATGAATCCCGACCGCTCGGACAGCGCGACGAATTGCACGTGTGGCCATTCTAGAATTCCTCGCGGATAGCGCACATCGCCGAAGTGGATCTCCCGCAGCGCCGGCAGGGTTAGGCTGGCGAGGATTTGGGCCAACATCTCGAGCGAGAGTTGGGGATGGCCATTCCCCAACATAAAAGTAAACGAGGATATTCTCGACGTCTGTGGCGCAATATGAAGGTCGATTGGCTGATTCGGATCCGTCAATGTTTTATTACAATCCAATGCAAGCTCGAAGTCGGAGGTTGTTGTTGGCAATTGGGAAAGAAAGGAGATAGACCGGGCAATGTGTGAGACGCATGTCGCTTCACATCCATATGCAACGAGGTTTTGTAAGGTATTCCTCGATATGCCGTCAAGAAGCGGCGAAGTGACGTGCAACCGTCGCAAGGCAGGCGCGCCTTTCAGGTAATTGAAAGGATTCGGAGGGGATACACGAAGTGGGTCGAGCTGCAGCTTCTCCAACATCGGAAGTCGTCCCTCCAAGTTTGAGAAACAAATGCCGTCGATGTCGCAAAAGATGGTAAGTGATGCCCACCGACGCGAGTGACTAGCAAGCAGATGGAAGATGCGGGGATGGAGAGGGATGTTCCCGTCGGTCGTGATTTGTAGTATCAAGGGCAGTTCGCGGCCACGCCTCAGGATGGAAGCGAGTAGTGCTACGGTTCTGTCAAGACATGGCGAAGTTCGCCATAAGACGCAATTGAGATCGATCTTCGTCCAAAATGTTGGAGTCTCAAGAACGGTAGCATGCCATCGAGAGCAGACTTGGGATAACGTCAACAAACGGAGGTTCGCAAGGTTTTCGAGCTCGTTACGAAAGTTGTGCGCCTTAAAGATGGATTTATAGGCAAATGGGTCGCCGTGGAGCAGAAAAATGAGAATGAGGGTTTCCGTGGGCAGCCGGTGAATATGCGTGTCCATTGTCGAGTGAGACGGCATTATGTGGGCACCGGGGACATTCAGTTGTCTCGCAGAATATATAAATGGCGGGCAAGGCAGTGCAACAACTGCTCCGACCGACCGACACCGATCGGGCTAACGCTGTGCAATGTCCGATCGGTTTCGACCACTTCCGTCATGGATCAATATGCCGGTGACAGACTGTACTATTTCGACCGAGTGTTCAGGTGACGCGTGACGCGACCTTCTGAACTGGAGAACGATGGATCCGTAGGGAGCAAGGTCCATAGACCGGTCTATTAGACCTACGGAAAGACCTCCGGATAGACCTGGTCTACATCACCTAACAAAGCACATCGTAGACCTGGCTGTGGACTTGGTACACAGGAGGGTCAACTTTTTGAGCAAGAGTTATCTCTACGGAGTTTGGCCCAGATGCAAAATAAACTGAACCTTGAGTGAGCTTTGCATATAGGCCTCCTGGGCTATTATCGACCGTTTAACCCACGTTCAAAAAGGTTATGTGCGGCGGTTAACCCAACGCGGCACGTGACCCGGTCTGGCCCCCGGCTCTGTGTGATCTGCCCGGCTGTCGCTTACTACTAGTACTACGCTCCTCGTACTGGCGTCGTGCTCACAAAATGTAGAATGTAGAAGCCATTATTCAGGTGTACGTGACATATTAATACTGTAAAGCGACGAATTGCAAATCACAGCCGATTCCTGAAAATGGTGTTAGTGGTACTCGAGTGGCGGAAGAACAGAATCGGAACTCACCACACCGACCCCCCCGCCATGTACCTCCTTCCGTCGACGTTGACCCAGAAGACCCGGTAACAAGATCAGAGTCAGAAGAAGTGCGAGGACAGAGCTGTTTTTGAAGGTAATCTTGAGAAGGAGAACGGCGCGGTATGGCGACAAAGTGTCTTGGAAACTTGAGGGCACATGGGGGAGGCATTGGGTCTCAGGGTCGCCGATTGCGAGACACGAAATACTTGAGGTCGAGTCGACTCTTGATGGCCATTTGCGAAGGGCTTGTAGATGGCATGAACCCAGTCCGGAGAAACTTGAGGAGGTTGCTTGAGGTGATAAAGGAGTGGAAAGCCATTGGAAGGGCAAGACGAAGGGAACTTGGTAAGACGATGGTGGGGGTTAAGAGAGAGAGGGGACATCAACATGATTCATAAACGGAATGCCGTACGTGTTTGGTGGTCAACCATGTGGCCATCAACGAAACTGCCGAGTCTCGCGTGCCTGGCTCGAGATAGTGCGAAGAGCAGGTCCAAGAAATGAACGTAGGTTACCCGTCGAGAGGGAATTTAGCGCTCCACATGTTAGAAATATTTTGAATCTAGGTCAATCAAATATGTGCGTCGCTCATGATTCGAATCAAGCGGCGTTTGATTTCTCTGATTTACCCCTCAGTCATCCGAACGTCTGGCTGTGTAGTAGACTTTGATGCGGTGGGTGGCAATCAGCATCGTGCCGCTTTTGGGTGGTGGCATTTCTTCCTCCTCCCCCCACCAGGTGTTGTACCCACATCGGTGGCGCATGTATGCGGGCGATTTCTAAATCATCAGCTAACCCGTGAAATCTGGAAGACTCTCCGTTGCCTCCGTGAACAACCCACCGTGAACCAGGCGGCCGGAGCCGGCATCAAGGTGGCATCGAACCGGCAGGAGCTGCAATAGATCGCGAGAATATGTTCAACACCGAGCATGAAAGGAATAGAGAATCAATAGAAATTCTTGCCATATGTTCCTCAAACGGCGGGCCCGACGTGGCCTGCGGGTGCGCGCCAACAGCGCAATCATAAACCCATCATTAGTCAAGTCGGGACGAATGTGCCGAAGTCCACGGTCACACGCCATTTTCGATGTGACATCAACTCTCAGGTCTACGGCGAGGTCCATTTACTGGTCTTGGTCCACAACAGGCGGTCTACGGTCTACGGTCCACGGCCTATTAGACCTGTCACCCCACGGATCCGACTTTCTGCTGAACTGAACACTTTGGGTGACGGTGACGGTGACATTCAACTTTTGAGGCCTAAATCGAAAAACGCCAAAATTTTGCCTCCGGCAGTCGCCGGATTACCATTTATGGGGATTTTCTCGTGATTGCCGAGAAATGAACACCAAGAAAAGTGAACACCTATGGTGACGCGTGACATGCTGTGAACACTCGGTCGAAATAGTACAGTACAATGGGTTTTGTCGCCCCTTCAAGCTTGGCCATTCTGGTCACCTATCCTCCCTTGACAATGACACAGTTTGCCCCAAGTTATGGACCCACAGATCAGGTGATTTTGCATTCGACAATCGAGTCCAAACGATCTCTCTCCACCGAAATACACATGGCCTAGTCAGCCGCAAAAGTCTCACCCCCTGAGGATTGCGGCTGACTGGTGAGACCCAACCTCTCTCTTCCACTCCCCCCTACCTACCTCTCCTCCTCCTCTCCTACTTCGCCGAAAGGAATCGGGACGCTCGGACCCATGCTACCGATACTAATATAGGAGCTCAGGCCGACTCCGTAGTGTCCGTAGCAGCGTAAGACCTTCATGTTGCCCTTCTCTTCTTATAATAACAGCCTTTCTCCTCCTTAGATTGGCTCTTAGCATCCCGCAACAACCCATCCCGCAATTTCCACCCGAAATTATTGCGCTGATGTTAGATTGGGTCCGCCCGCTTTCTCTCGCCGATGTTGATTCTTATGACCAAGCTCGTCGTCGTCTTGGCCACTGGGTCAAGATGCGTTCCGTGTTGCGCCGAGTTTCACTCCTGTTCCAGTCGGAAGTAGATCGGTCCTCGGACCTCTGGCAACCGCTGCTACTTTGCTCGACTACGACGCTCGAGCGCCTCAAATTCTTCGCGGAAAGACTGAAGTCGGTGTCAAGCGTGGATCTCTGGTTTGACAAGCCGAACCTGCCGTCAAACGTTGTAGCATGCCTGAAAGCGCTCAGCCTATCCTCCCGATGCAGGCGCATGGGCATGGTGGTGCGGACAACACCGTCGCAATTTGACATCGTAATGGCAGCTGTCGACAGGGCATCCAAGCCTGTTCTGAAGGAACTCGCTGTGCTGCTTCTTTGGACTGAGCAACACGCCAACCACCTGTCTTAGTCTTGAATCAAATTGCCGCCGGCTTAACACTGGGGTCCTTGTCCTTATTTGGTATCGTCCCGTCCTGGGACGACGACGCGTACGCCGAGCTGTCAAGCCTTACGCTCGGCGCATCAGCGATATCCATCGAAGGCCTCCATCAGCTTCTGCGCCGTTCTGCGCGACTGTTGGAGCTGACGCTACGGTCGATCAAGGTCACAGGGCCCACGACTCCCGCCACTGTCCTCAACCTCAGCCACCTACACCGACTCTGCGTCCAAGGACCGACTGTCGACCTGGGGTCGCTCATCGCCGGGTGGGAGCTACCAGTCTTGTCCGAGCTAGAGCTCGACTGGTATTGGACCGAAGATCTCATCGGCTTCGTCAGCGTGTGCTCCCATCACCTGGGCCGGCTCGAATCGCTGGTTATCTCTGGCCCAGGCCACTACGCTTCTGCCAGACAAGCGGCGGTGCAGCAAATTCGGATGCTTGGAAGGCTAGTGCCCACGGTCGAGAGGGTGGACCTACGCCACGCAACCGAGGCGGCGCTTGAAGCGTTATGGGACCAGGGGACGGACAATTTCCGTGGCCTCCGCGAAATCAAGGGGACGAAGGCGATGGAGGCACTCCGGGAGTGGAAGAGGTTATCAAAACGGTTGACTGAAGCGAGGGTCGAGGTGACGGTGGCTGATCCCAGCCTCTATAACCTAGGGGCTGATCGGGGGGCGGGCGTGCCTATTATTGAGTAGTTTATAGGCAACGGGAGGAGGGGGGGTTCTTTTCAATAACGAACATTTTTTTTTTTGGCTCGACTCTGTTTTGTGTGGAGCTCATGGAGCGTTTTGAAAAAATCAGGAGGCAGCCCAAGAAGTCCGTTAATATTCCTGAAGTACCTCGCGCACGGAAGTAGATAATCCCACCGGGGCTTGCGCTGCTCTTGAAATCGTGCAGGGCAGCAAAGAGGATGCGTCGGAGGACGCGGTCAATGAAGTTCCTAAAAATGCGGCTCTCGTTTTCCTCCTCCTCTTCCATCAATTGTGTATTCAAGACACTCTTCATGATTGCGCCAATGAAGAGAACATCTGTGCGTCGACAGGGAGCAGGGGTCCAGTTGAGATGGCCGCCAAAAACAGAATCTTTGGTGAAGGAGGAAGATGCGATATATGCGGGGCATTGGGCAGTACAGCTGCAGACACCGAACCGCTGGGGCCGTACAACCAAATACTTATTGCGCTAAGCCTTGAGCGCGTCAGCGTGAAAAAAAATAGAAGATCGGTGGGGAAAAGCCGAATAATTCTCCTGCAGCTGCGTTCACAAATAGTTATTCTGTAAATCGGAGCAACACAACCGCAGGTGTTACGCTTCATACCTCAGAACTTCCCCGGCTCAAAGTCCACCACCCGCACATTCTCCACCACGTCCTTCAAACTCGCCACGAACTCCAGGTGCGCTGGGTCCTTCTCGAGGTAGTACGTCCGGTCCTCTTCACTCTGGAACTCGCTGACGAAGCCGTGGCTGAAACCACCCTGGCAAGTAGCACTGTCAGTCTACGATAAGGCGAGGTGGGGCGACTACTTGTAGGCCCTCGGGGCTGGTGTCCCGGCCGCCGCCGTAGCCTTTAACGTAGGGTTCGTTTGAAGAGGGGTTGAGGCATTTTTGGGGGAGGGCGAGCATGCGGGTGCAGACCTGCGGGGCAGTATCAGTCGATATTTTCAGTCGATTTGCGATCGTACGTCTTGTATTTGTGCAGGTGTTGCCGTGGGCTTGAACTCGAAGAGGACGATATGCACGATCGGCATTTTGTGTGCAACTTTTTTTCTGATGGGTTCAACGGTTTGGTCGGAAAGCCGATCGATCGTCTGAGGATCTGTGTGTAATCGACTCGGAGTGTATCGTCTACAAAGGAGCTGTGACAGGGATAGTCTTGCCGGTTGAGGCGGAAAAGAAAGTAGAGACGATGGTCCGAGTTCCAATCCTGGAGCATGCGCACGTGGCGTTCGCGTTCAAAGTCGCGTCGCGTCGTCAAAACTCGTTTGACGCGAACATTACAGCAACAACGGCTTAATTCGCACAGTGAAATACTGGCAAGCACGAAACCTCTTTCAAGATATTTATTGGATGAAGGCTGAGGAATACATAGTACTGTCAAGATGAACTAAGTACTATTATGGCCCAATTTTCCCATTGTTCAATAGGTAAGGTCCTCCAGTGACACAGTGCCTTGAAGTTGCGCCCTATACTCATTTGCTCATCCCAAAGTGTAGCATTTTCTGCGTTGAATTCAGCGCTTCATTTATAGGAACCCACTGGCAGGTCCGGCCCGAAACGTAACAAGGGTCGAGGATGGATCTCGAGGGTCTCTATTAGTTCGTTGTAAATAATTGTGCGGTCTCCCTTGGTCTCTCAGACTTCCGAGTTCCCGGAAGCCAGGAGATTCGGCTTTTGCACTGCCTCTGCAAATCTCTGCGACCTCTACCGGCCATGTCGGGGCGGCTAAATGCCTCCGGAGTCCGGGGAGCGCGAGGGCGCCAAATTCTACGACGTACACAGGTCAGTTCGGCGAACAACGGAGAGTTGGTCAATTTTGGAGTCCTAGAAAAGAATGTTGGGAGTAGGAATGAGTCAAGGAGAACAGCACTCGGGGACGCTGGCGATGATTGTGCTGCTTTGAATAATGAGCCTGTGTGTTGGATTAATTTGAAAAACTGACATCGGGGCGGCCACATAAATGTCTCGGAGTCGGGATCGCGACATTCGAGAAATCCTGCGAGGCGAACATTGCTATTTTCCACCATCGATCCAACGTACTGTATTGCTCATACCGGTGTTCGGCCGCTCGACGGAGAGTTGTCAATTTTGGGAAGGCGCTGGCGATGGTTGTGATGTTTTGAATAATGAGTGTTGCCTGATGCGTGCTCGCGCGCTTGACCCTGCAATTGCACGGTGGGAAAAAAATCCGTCCGTTGCTCACGCACTGCAAGGCATGCCTTGACTGCGCTGCAGCATTTCTCTGCGATGGCCGGGCTGGCCGGGACCCACACATGTACTTGGAAAACTTGTTAGGCGCCTGGTCATCAGCGCTGAACAATGGTGTCTGTCCACAGCCTCAATGAACCGATACAAAAAGTTGTAGGAACGAGTTCTTGCACAGCGTCGTTCCACAAGTAGGCAAGCAGACCCTAAAGCGACGCTGCGGAACAAAAGAGACATGGCGGAGAGTGAGAGAGTGACAGAAGAGCGATCGGTGTTCCAAACTGGGCACCGTTGCCCAACACCGCGTGATGATTGACAGGCCAATAACAAGACGACTCTCAGCCCTCTGCTTGTCCGTTATGCCCTCCTCATCTTCCACGTCCACAAGGGTGGGGTCCCCTCCAATTCGACCCTTTTCTGCCGCCGAAACCCGCTTCAGCTCCGCGTCGAAACGATACCGAGAGTCTACTCATCTAATTCCTACCCCCGGCGTCGGCGAGAATCGTCCAAAACGATATGTACGTGCGCAAAGGAGCGGAGGAAATTATTTGCTCAGCCTACGCAGGACCCGGTGTTTATGTGGCTACCGTCGGTCGTCGGCACCCCATTACTGATGCTGGCAATCGGTGTGGCGCTTGAGGTCGGGTATGTCGTTGGGTCCACTGTCCGACTGGCCGTTTGTACTGAGGATCTGTAGCATCCAAATCTCTACCAAGAACGGAGGTCAGTATGCCTTACCGCCTTACCGCAATGAAGCCGACTTTACCGAAAGGATTTGCTGTACCGCAACGGAATGTATTCTCCGTCGTCTCGACTCAATTTTTGCTCGTGCGTTCACTCTTCAGGGAGGATGTTCCTCGACTCATGCGCTATGTCTAGGCCTTCTTCCCTGGCCTGTATGTTGCTCTCCGCCATGTCTCTGGCGGTCGTTTGACTTGTTTCGGCCAGATTCGTGATCCCCGTCGCTTTCATGTGGCGCGTCCTGGATTACGCGCTTCGATGGTACCAGGTAGCGAAGAGCATACAGTTCTTGGTGAACGAACTAATTCTTTGCAGCCATACGTCGTAATGTCGAAAGGCAACGCTACCGCGGAGGAGAGTGTGCTCTTGGATTACGTGCGTTACACGGCTACTTCCACATTTTTTTGCGAATTTTGCTTATTTGAGTTCAGGTTAATCTTGGGTAACACCACATGTTTTGTGTCGCCAACCAGCTTAACACTTTGCAGGCCGGTCCTTTCCATGCCTCGTGCGCTCAAATATAACCACAGAGTGATTTTCTGGTCTTCCCTGCTGGCGACCTACACGTATCTCTTCCAGCCCCTCGGTATGCACTCACAATTCCCCTCGGATCGATACTAATTTCGGTAGCTGGATCCATCTTCCAAATCCAGACACGGGGCCAAACGCAAGGTGAGCGGAGCGTCAAACGCCGTTCTAACACAGCTCTTATCCAGCTTCCAGATAGCACTGTACTAAGTATCCGGAGCCTGGGGCTGGCTCCTGATGCCGACCAGCTCAATGCGTTTGCTGCTGCGGCTGGAGTGAGTCAAGACAACAGCCTCGAGATACCCCCGCTGATCCGTTGCTCAGTTTGTCCAAGCCGCTGTCTTCAACGACTTAGACGACCCGCCGTTCATCATGAAAGGCTGGGCTACGGCGGAGTTTACTGTTGGTTTCCGTCGCTCTCCAGTTCCATCCTGTCCTGACTTTCAGGCAGTTCCCGAAGGATAAAGGCCTCAACGGAACAATGATGACGAACACGACTGGCATCCGTACCAATTCGAACTGCGCCAACCCGGTGAGCCTGTTGCGGTTGTTCTTGAAACCAATATCAATATGCGAATAGTCAGCGCCGCCGGTTCTGAGCGTTGTGAATACAACGGCTACCCTCATATCCGCAAACTCCGTCGATGGCTGCGTGGGGAATGTCACATTCGATCCCACTGTACGCGCTTGTCATTTTCTCGCCGTTGTTGATGCAGAGCTGCGCTTGTCAGGTTTCCGACCTGCAATATGGTGTATCTCCTGTCCCGAACTGCGGTCCGAACGCGGGCCAGAACATTACTTTCCTGCCCGTCGTTTTCTGGTAAGTGATAGCGCGTAGCGTGGTTTTTTGTTCTCTAATATTATCCCCGTGGGCAGGTTTTACCAGAAAGAGGGGGACGGCACACAGGAAGTGCGCACGATATTCTGCGAACCCACCATGGAGCTTTTCAACGTGTATGCCACTACGGATCTCAGCAGTGGCGCACTCACCGGTGTCACCAATCTTAACAACTATACGTCACCCAATAACCTCACCGGCCCACCGCTTGATGGGCTCGCTTACAACGCGTGAGTGTAGTAGCTAGGGCGTTAAATCCCGGTGCTTACTCGAAATATCCGTAGGGTCATTTTCCCGGACAACCCGAACCCGTTCATTCAAGCGCGCGCTAGCGGGACGAGAGTCGGCGTACCTGGGGCCATCTTCCGATCGGCGCTGCAGCAGCCTAACGGGCCGCAATCCGTCTTTGACCTGCCGAACGGATTCTTGGATCTCACCAGCACGGTTTATGTACGTATGCTGCTTGGCCCCTCATGATGTCGCTTAGCTCTATTATAGACCCAGCACCTCGCCATAACCGCCAAATCGGTCTACTTTGTGAACCAGAATACTACGCTACCTGCGATCCAAACCTCTTTGGTTCCCCGACTATGGATCGAGTGCGTAGTCTGTTTCAAGTGCTGTGCAGGTTTAATTGACATCTTCCGCAGTCCTCTACCGGCCCATATTCTCGCGCTCCTCCTCTTTTTGTCCGGTTTCCTCGGTGTATTTTTGCACCTCATTAACAGGCGGCAACGACGAAACCTTTTCTTGGCAGCGCCGCCGGGGACCGTCGCATCCACTGTTGCGCTGACATCCCGTTCCGGATGGGGAGAGCTTTTGTTACCGTGAGTACCGATCTACTTAGCGCACTCTCAAAAATATCCTAACGTTCACGGCCCCGTAGATATGACGACGCAGCGACGATGGAGAAGAAGCTGGCGGGTCTGCGTTTCCGACTGGATAAGCGGACTGGGGCGATTCTCGCTGATGATTACGAGCCGACGGGAGATGATACGTCGTTCCGCGGGCCGGACGACGCGATGATGTCGCTGCTGGGGCACCGCGAGAACCGCGAGACGATGTCGTCGTCGCAGCTGGCGCAGACGGCGGCGCTGGAGGCGGCGACGGGGGTTCCTGCGTGGAAGCATGGGAAGTTATTGACGCCGTATGACAAGCCCAACTGAGGTTGGTCTGCCAGGGGGACTCTAGGCCATGAACGGACCTGTACTTATTTCGCCTATATCTATCCCTACAGTACATACCTGCACTTCTTGCTTCCAAGATGCTTTGTTGTTTTGCTTTCTGAAAGCTAATGATTACTTAATGAATTCCATCAAATATATTCCTGATCAGGCCTGGCCAACTTTCGTCTCCATTGTGTTGTCGTTTCTCCTCCTCCCTTAACCTCCAATGTATGTCCCCTCGTTTCTGGTCGCGGACGGACGCGACTTGAACGCGTTCCCTCCTTCTCTTTGTGCCGCTGTACTGACTTGGTCTTTCAGCATGCGTGAAATTGTGCACCTGCAGACTGGACAGGTAATTGTTTTCATTCTTCTTGTGGATTCAGTTCACTGACCTCCTCCTGACTCTCAGTGTGGTAACCAGATTGGTACGTCTTTGATCTGCCTCGTTTCGCTGCTTCTTTGGTCCTAAAAAGTTGTCGCGTGTACCGACACTTTCTTCCACTTTGAACTCTTGTTCATTGGTTCTGTGCTAACTCTCGCGACGTTCCTAGGTGCCAAATTCTGGGAGGTCCTTTCGGATGAGCACGGCATCGGAGCCGATGGTGTCTACAGTGGCAATAACGACCTCCAGCTGGAGCGCATTTCGGTGTACTACAACGAGGTCGGCGGGAACAAGTACGTGCCGCGCGCGGTCTTGATTGACCTCGAGCCCGGGACGATGGACTCGGTGCGCTCGGGCCCGCTGGGCGGCCTCTTCCGCCCGGACAACTTCGTGTTCGGCCAGAATGGCGCTGGCAACAACTGGGCGAAAGGACGTGAGTTATACTCGGTGTGTTGCGTTGGTCAGCTCACACGTTCTCGCAGATTACACAGAGGGAGCTGAGCTCGTGGACTCTGTGCTGGATGTTGTGCGGAAGGAGGCTGAGGGCACGGACTGCCTGCAGGGTGCGTCCACTTATTTTCGTCTTGCTCGCCTTTAATTCGTCGCAGGCTTCCAAATCACTCACTCGCTCGGTGGAGGAACCGGCTCTGGAATGGGTACCCTCTTGATCTCCAAAGTTCGCGAGGAGTACCCCGACCGCATGATGTGCACGTACTCTGTCGTGCCCAGTCCCAAGGTTTCCGATACCGTCGTTGAGGTAGGTCCGTATATTTGAGCCGCGACACCGTCTCACACCCCTGTTAGCCGTACAACGCGACGCTCTCCGTCCACCAGCTGGTCGAGAACTCTGACGAGACCTTCTGCATTGACAATGAGGCTCTCTACGACATATGTTTCCGGACACTGAAGCTCACGACACCGACATACGGTGACCTGAACCACCTTGTTTCCTGCGTCATGTCCGGCATCACCACCTGCTTGCGTTTCCCCGGTCAACTAAACTCTGATCTGCGCAAACTTGCCGTCAACATGGGTGGGTCCTGCCTCTGTTCTTCAGCTTTAACTAACAATGTCGCAGTCCCCTTCCCGCGTCTTCACTTCTTCATGACCGGTTACGCGCCTCTGACCGCCCGCGGCAGCGCCAACTTCCGCGCCGTGAGCATCCCCGAGCTGACCCAGCAGATGTTCGACGCCAAGAACATGATGGCCGCCTCCGACCCCCGGCACGGCCGCTACCTCACCGTCGCCGCCGTCTTCCGCGGCAAGGTCGCCATGAAGGAGGTCGAGGAGCAGATGCAAAACGTGCAGGCCAAGAACTCTGCGTACTTCGTCGAGTGGATCCCGAACAACGTCCTCACCGCGCACTGCGACATTGCGCCCCGGGGCTTCAAGATGGCCGTCACCTTCATCGGCAACACGACATGTATCCAGGAGCTGTTCAAGCGCGTCAGCGACCAGTTTTCGGCCATGTTCAAGCGGAAGGCGTTCTTGCATTGGTACACCCAGGAGGGTATGGACGAGATGGAGGTATGTGGTGGCGATTCCACCTCTGCTTTGTTAACGAACCACCTTTCTTAGTTCACGGAAGCCGAATCCAACATGCAGGATCTGGTCGCCGAGTACCAGCAGTACCAGGATGCCACGTATGTCGACTCTCTTCCCCCCCATTTATACCCGCTGACCTATTCATTAGCGTCGAGGACGACACCGAGTACGACGAGGAGCTCCCCGTCGAGGAGGAGTAAACATGTTTCTAGTTTTATACTAGGCCTGGTCTTTGACCTATTATATCCCAACCGTCATGCACGCGATTACCCTCATTTTGCTCCCCGTCGAGCATGCATCACGATTTTTCACGTTTATCCGTACTACACACCCCGTATTTCTCTGGTTATTCTATGTCCTGTGGAACAAGAGCGAATTCTTCGCGGCCATTCTTTGGTTGAGTAGGTGTCTGCCCTTCCCTTGAGTTTTTGAACAGTTGTTGTACCGTCAGTCGGCGAATATGAAGGTCTCTTCAAGTCTCTTGACATTCGGACAGACAGACACTTGCGCTCGGCGGGCAGGCCGCAGCAAATCAGTACATTTAATCGCGGCAAGCCCGGCCAACAGCGGGCATCATCTCCCTTTTCCATCCTTCACGCCCTCGCATTTCAGGATCGTCTCCTTGCGAGCTTGTGCGCGTAAAACACTTCCTCCTAGACGCTCGCGATGGACGCCCGGGTGTCGATCCTCTGCTCGTACTTTTTTGCCAATTGTGATCGATTGTGCGCACGGACCATCTTGGCTGTTTCGTAGTTGGGACTAGAGGGCCGCACTATAATTCCCTCGCTCTTTGGACTCCCTCTGGTACTGATTTCAATCCAAGTTGTTTGAGACCAGCCTTTTGACGCCCAATCATGTTTCTGATCCTGATCCTTCGTCAATCCTTCGCTCAAGACTTCAATAAGGGTGTTCAATTCTTGAAGCTTGAAGTTGGCAAGCTGGCAAGTTCGCCTAAGCCTCGCTAAAGCCCCGCTTAATCTCGCTTAAGGGTTTCCAACTTTTAAAAGTTCTTTCACTGTACCCAAGGTCGTTTCTGCCGCTCTCGATCCTCAATGTATGTAACACTAAACTGGCTGTTCCAATTGTGGGACCGCGCCAGTATAATTTATCCTCCTCCTCCTCATGGTTCGATGATACGGACCTTCCTTGCCAGCGCATGCCGAAAAGCGTGGGGATCGAATAGAAACTCTCGGGAGCACTTTGGTCGGCCTACCCCCGGGCGATTATATAAAATCCTGCCCCTAGTTTCCTGGCCCTTAGCTCGACATGCGCGCTTCTTTCCCTCTCTTTCTCGTTGCAGCAGCAAGCCTCGCGCTGGCTTCACCTACGTCCAACGCGAAGGCCAACCAGAAGAGTGTCCTTATCCTTGGTGGCGGCGTCGCCGGCGTCATCGCAGCGCGCACCCTCCACGAGCAGGGTGTCAATGACTTTCTTATCGTCGAGGCACGCGCCGAGCTCGGCGGGCGGCTGCACAGCATGGAGTTCGGCGCTGAGGGACGTCGCGCGACTATCGAGCTCGGCGCGAACTGGATTCAGGGAACACAGGAGGGCGACGGGCCCGCGAACCCCATCCTATTGCTCGCGCGCAAGCACAACCTGAAGGCGGTGGAGAGCGATTATTACGACTCCATCGGTGCGTCTGGTGCTCGCTCGAAAAGGTCGAAATCAGAGTGATTGAGTTGGACATAGTAACGTACGACGAAGCGGGACCAGCAGACTATTTGGACGTCTTTAACAAGGCCATTGACGCATATACAAATCTGACTGTGGTCGGCGGTCAGTGCATATCTGTTCCGCCAGAGGAAAGGCATTCATTGAATTTTTTTTTTTTTTTTGCAGGTGCGAGGGTCCCGACAAAGCAAGTGGATGCTACATGCCGGACGGGATACTCGCTGGTCGGTGCGAAACCGAAGACGCCGCAGGAAATGGCGGCTGAGTACTATCTGGTGAGCTTCATATCAACACTAGAGGTCACTGCTTGACTCACTAGATTCCCTACAGTTTGTAAGTCCCTTGGATAAGGGATCCTGGTATGCCACATAATATGCGTTAGGATTGGGAGTACGCTCAGACTCCAGAGCAGACCTCCTGGATCGCTTCGTCATGGGCAAGTTGTAGTCCCACTGACGCTTTGGCTTGTCCTGATGTTTGTTGTGCTAGGCGAACAACTTCACGTACGACGTCGACCAAGGTGGCTTCTCTGACGGCAATTTGCTCTCAATCGACCAGCGTGGCTTCAAGCATTTCATCCAAGCCGAAGCGGAGACCTTCCTCTCCGCGGACCAGTTTCTCCTAAATGCGACCGTGCGCACTGTCGCTCACTCGGGCGATGGTGTCGTCGTTACCCTCGCAAACGGCACCAGCATCAGCGCGGACTACGCCATCACGACGTTCAGCCTCGGCGTTCTGCAGAACGACGATGTGCTGTTCGAGCCGGCGCTCCCGATGTGGAAGCAGGAAAGCATTCAGAGTATGACCATGGCGACGTACACCAAGATATTCTTGCAGTTCGATGAGAAGTTCTGGTTTGATACGCAGGTGCGCTCCATTTTTCCCTTTCCAGACACAGTAATTGACCCGAAGATAGTTTGCTTTGTACGCGGACAGCGAGCGCGGCCGGTATCCCGTCTGGCAGGGACTCGACCTTGAGGGATTCCTCCCAGGCTCGGGCATAGTCTTTGCTACTGTGACGGTACCGTATCTCCTGCGTTTCAAGTCGTGGATACTTACTTGTTTTTAGGGTGACTACTCGGAACGCATTGAAGCCCTGTCCGACGCGCAAGTCCAAGCCGAACTTCTCGACGTCCTGCACACGATGTTCCCCAACACCACCATCCCAACGCCCACGGCGTTCTACTTCCCGCGCTGGTTCTCCGACCCGCTTTATCGCGGCAGCTACTCCAACTGGCCGGCGAGCTTCGTGAGCCCCCACCACACCAACTTCCGCGCAAATCTTGGCAAGCGGCTTTGGTTCGCGGGCGAGGCGACGAGCCAGAAGTATTTCGGTGCGCACTCCTGTCTTTGGTCGATAGTAGACTCAAGTGCTGATGCACTCGAATGACAGGTTTCCTGCACGGCGCGTATTTCGAAGGGGTAGACATTGGGTCGAGAGTCGCCAAATGTGTCGGCGGGCATGGAGCTTCGGGCTGCGAGAGTTTGCCGTTCATGGAGCAGATCCCGAACGCAAACCCATATATCATATGAGCATTCACCACATCTGGGTCGCAGAGAGGAAGTCAAAGATTTCTCAATGTGAATAAAAGCTTCCATATATGAATACATAATATATATCTACGTGTATACAACAGGAAATCGTACAAGAGCTCAATCAGGTCCAAGAATCCTCTTCAACGCCTCGCTCTCGCGCACCTTCGCCTTCGATCTACCCTCCTTCAATCGGTCCAGCCCATTCTGAATGCTTCGGATATGGACTTCGACAGGAATCCGCGACCCAACGAGCTCCGGCGCCGCAACTCTCTCCCGCAGGTTCTCGATGTCCTCGCTCATCTGCGTCAGCGTCTGCAACGCCGAGACGACGTGCACCAGTGCTTGTTTCCGATAGTCGGTGAGCCCCTTGAGCAGGTGCAGATGGTGCTCGTATCCGCGGAGCTTCCGCCGGTTGCCGCCGACTTTCGTCCAGAGCTCGCCGAGCAGTTCGGATTTGGCCGACGAGATACTGTTGTCTTCTCGCGAGACGAATTCGTGGAGGACGGAGAGCTGCTCCTCGAGCTTGTTCAGGTTCTGGAGGTTGAGCTCAAACTCGAGGACGAGGCCCTGCATCGTGAAGGATAGGTAGTTCATCGAGTCCTCGAATGTCGATAAGACCAGATCCGTCTTGGGTTTTGGAGGCTTCCAGGGCATGAGTTGCCCCAGGATGGAAGGAGGAGACTCGGCTTGGGCGGCTGCGATTGTTTGCAGGGCGTAGTCATTGACGGCCATGATACTGTAAAGTTTGAGCATGGGAAAATAGGCTGCGACTTAGTATTCACCCGTCAACGGCACCTGCGACTTTCGCGTTGAGCTTATTCAAGCCCCTGCCTGCAGTGCGAGCTTCATCGACGAATTGCCGGAGGGCGTCCCCAAGCATGTCCCGGCTCTTCAAGTCGCTCACACGCACGAGCGTGACCAAGTCGGTGGTGGCCATCTCCGCCTTCTTGATCTGGAGCGCCAGCGCTGAGCCAGAGCTCGACTCGTCCAACAACTGCTCGATAGTGGCGCTCTGCACGTCGACGAGCGTCGGATAATCCGCCCATTTGGGAGCGCGCTGCTTGTCGGATGCGGTCGCGTAACCATCCGGCAGACACATCGTAGAGCTGGAGATCCCCGGAATGTAGCACAACGGAGAGAACGCGGCTCTGAGGGTGTAAGATATCCGGTTCAGAATGAATGCGAACATCCACAAGAAAACGAGGAAGGATAGAGGTATGCGGAGAAGCTGTATGGCCGCTTTGAGGACACTGAAAACGTATTTCACCATAAACAGGCTGCCACTGTAAACCTGTTCGGTGGGTAATTCCATCTTCGCGGCCGGTGGTTGGACCTGACTCGGAGTGGGCGGAGGGACCTTTCTCGAGGGTGGGGTCGCAACAGTCTTGAGTCGACGTTTCCGAGGACTTGTACGGTTTGATGTTGCACTCCGAGCTGGACTTCGAGTTCTCGAGCTGGAAACAGATTCATCGTCTACAATTTCCTGCTTGAGATGTAAAATCTCGGAATTTGAATCTGTCTCGACATCCTCCCAGGACTCGTCATGGTCCTTGAGAGCAGGGCGCTACGGGAATCAGCGCAGGACGTCTGGCTTGAGAAGACGCTTACTCTTCGAGTGGTGCGCTGCGAGCTCATGGTGGTATGGGTGAAATGTGGATTCGGTGCTGTTTATGCGCTCGATGACGTACGTTATGGAGGCATGCAAAAACACGATCGCGACTCAGCCCACTGCCAGCCTCAGACGCAAGAACCAAAGGCAAATCGGTTTTTTAAAGGGTGAATTCTGGGTAAAGTTGAGCTCAGCGCTCAGCCTGGTTCGCAAGTGTTTGGTGAGAGTAAGAGTAGCGGCAGTGCAGTTCTGTTTGGCTCAATATTATTGATTGCATCAGACGCGTCGAAGCCAAAAAGACCTTCAAAAAATCAGGGCTCAGGAGGGAGCTGGATTTCGATCCCTCTGGTGAGTTTGGTGCAATTTGAGCACAGAAATGGACTGCAGACTTGACTCTTCGTCGATTGTCGCGCGACGCGTTTGCGCATCACTGCATGTGACCCTGACATGGAGGCACGTGCCTCCGATTTACCTATAACTGCAACTCTTTCTTCCCGCGATTCTGGCGGTTTAAGTAGCAGGGTAGCTTTCTGAAGCGGATTGCGCACCCAAACATGAAGAACAAGAACAAGCAGACCAAATTCCCCGTCGTATGCCTTCTACTGGCGCCAGCCCAGGCTCGCAGAGACTGACAATGCGACCGCAGGCTCGTATAAAGAGGATCATGCAGAAGGATGAGGAGGTTGGCAAGGTCGCGCAGGCCACACCGGTCGTTATATGTGCGTCCCTGCGCTCATGAAGTCGTTGACATTGTAATCAGAGTCCATGAAATACAGCAAAGGCCTTGGAACTGTTTCTGGGGCTTATTATCGACGAGGCGAGCAAGGTCACACTTGAGCGGGGGTCCAAGAAGGTCGAGGCGTACCATCTGTGCGTCTGCTCCTCCCTTTACTCCTTCGTAGTGCTGAATTGCCACATGGCGTCTAGAAAGCACGCAGTAGACACGACAGAAATGCTCGATTTCCTCAAAGAAATCGTAGAGGCGGTCCCAGATCCATCCAACGGCGGAACCATCGACCTGGAGGGCGAGAATGCCGAGAAGAAGAAGCGGGGTAAAGGAAAGAGGACGGCGAACAACGGGAATGGAGAGGCGACGGTACGGAAGAAGAGGAAGAAGAAAGGCGAGACGGATGGAGAGGCGGTGGAGGCAGAGGCAGAGGTCAAGTCCGAACCTGACCCCGAGGACGCTGAGGACACGAACATGGACGACGCGGACGATGATTATGGACAGAAGAGTGGTGGTGCGGACCCAGACAGCGACTGGGATGACAAACCTTTCAATCCGAAGCGGTAGCATCGACCCATACGATAACTTTATTTTGGCACTAACGATATATATCAATGTATTCCCCCGACGAATGTATTGACACCCTTGTATGATAGAAATTACACGAGCTCTACCTCTCCCTTTGCGACCAAGGCTGCGACAGCACCAAA
Source organism: Mycena polygramma (assembly GCA_029449255.1). NCBI lineage: Eukaryota > Fungi > Basidiomycota > Agaricomycetes > Agaricales > Mycenaceae > Mycena > Mycena polygramma. Next base: position 51,054 of record JARKID010000198.1, read on the forward strand.
GGCCAGCAGCGTTAGGCTCCCTTTCGCCAGATCGATGGTTCTACCCCTGCTTCACAATGAGAAAACCAAGAGGCAACAGCAACAAGACGACCACTTACTCCGATGTTGGGACAGCCACCTTCTTGCGTGCGTGAGCGAACACGGCGCGCGTCGTGTCAGGTTCCGTAACTGAGAAATGCTCAACTCATGTACGGAAAAATATAGTATGGTGACCTACCCATTGGAGGCATAATGAAATTGGGTATGTCGTCGAGCCCCGCCTGGGATTCCGGAAGACTCTGCAGAACAGAGGCATAGAAGTGGCGGTCTATCAGATGCGCGTGCCTATTTGCGATTTTATCAGCACGATCGAGACAGGGAACACAAAGGATGTAACTCACCGACTGGCATAGTCGCGTTCAGCGGCGGTTATTCGAGTCTGAACGTCTTCGTTTGCGATGATGTACCGAGCGTAGTTCTCAATCTACACGCTTTTGCATGATTACCGCGCGTCCAAAGGACAAAGAGGCACAAGCGTACCTTGAAAAGCCGTGTACGCACGTACGAGCGTACGATGAATTTGACGCGCTCGACCTCCGTTTGCGCGAGCATAATTCGGATATGCTCTTCCTCTGATGTCGACGGATCTCCCCGCAGAAGTTGGATCGTGTCCGACTGGAGCATGGATTATGGGCGCGATCGAATGACCGGCGAAGGCGTACCTGTCGTCGGATATGGTCCAGTAACGAAGATAACAGAGCATCCTGCGCAGGAAGTATGTCCGGGGCGTGTCGCTCGTTCATCCAGTGCCGCGTCAGCTGTTCGAGAGGTGTTTCATCCGGTAATGGCTCCTCAGGTTCTTCGACGGCGGGCATTGGCTGATCTTCTTCAAGCAAAGCACTCTGACGAGGGACCTGGTGACGAGGGATCGAGGGTCCAGAGGCAGCATTTGCATTAGAAGCGATAGCTTGCTCATACTCTGCCTCCCAGTTGGCGACGCCGGTCGACATGATGAGGGGAAGGAACAACTTGAAGCAGAATCTCGTCGCGCTTTCACCGGCCCTAAAGTCACGTGTAACTCCTCCTTCTTGGCCACCAACGCACCTTGAACGCGCCAACCGCTACCTCTACTGCTCCAGAAATCTACGCGTCTCGGTTTCCAAATGGAGCCATAACGAATGCAGACCTTCGTTTTCCGTCCGTGAAGTAAAAAAATTCGAATATCACCACAGCTGCAAAAATACAACTTAAAATGTTCATTGTGTCCGCTCTGTTGGGGCTCCGAGCCATCCAGTCCGGAGCTGTATAGTTATGTGCTCTGCGGGCATCACTTCAAGCTTGAGGCAGGCCAAAGGCAGACAGTGAAAAAAAGACACAGATCTGGCCTGGGAACATCGGGCCGATGACCCGTCTGCTCTACTTACTCGTCTTGATCTCGTCCACCAACAACCGTTCCGAACTACATTTGAAGTGTACACTTCGACCGGATATCGCTTTTGATACATCACACTAAAAGCTCAATTACCCAGCTTCCAAGACGCGAGTTGTCCCGAAAGTCGCACTTGGGCTTGAGGGCCATTGCATGCGCATGGCAAACCGAGTCTGGTTCATTTTCTTTTGTTCTTTTCAAGAAATACACCGAAGTTATCAGCTCGGAAGCTCTGTCTGCGGAAGATACCGGATACCCCGGTTCAGTCGTTGAAGGACTGGCTGCGTTATTTGGATTTAGCTGTTCAAGTGGGTTGAAATTACTTGTAGGATTCAGAGCAACATTAGTTTTCTTGCCAAGGAATGGTGCTCTGAATCCTATAACTCTTGTCTCCTGTGATCTAGTCAGATCAGGGGCAAAATCGGTCATTTGGCCTAGCGGCTGGCTGAAAATACAACAAATTTAAACCAGCCACTCTTGCGATGGTGCCTGTCTGATGAACATGAAGGAGATCAGTACACCGTAGGGATTTGATAGATGCTGGCCCATATCTCAAATGCCGTCGGGTTGGAGCGGTGGATTGATACTTCTTTTCGCTCGACTCAGCCCGGATACTATCTCGCCGGTTTGTTACTTACAACAGTGTCCAGCTCCGAGGCGAATTTTTTCAGTAGATCGAACATGAATGGAAATTGCGAACGACACACTCCTCTATGAGAACTGTCAAAAATCCCACTCGTGATACCCCTACGGGCCTACGTAGTACGTACCTCATCTCCAACTCATCTGGCATCATTGTGCACGACCTCCTTGAATCAGAAAAATTGTAAGTTCAACAAAGATACGAATCTGCGGAAAGCGCGTGAAAGATGGAGAGGCCACGGATGCAATGTTACCGGGCGCCGGAAGGAGGTGGGCAGCCAACCTTAACCCTATGTGCAAAAGAGATGAAAGCGGCGTGAGAGACGGGGCAAAACGCGTAATTTGGCTGATGTAAATTCCCTTTGGGGGCAAAAAGATCCCACCAAAAGTCCCTTAAAGGGCAATACTTCCACCACGAAGCACAAACGTCATCGACGGAAAACTGTCGAGGTTGGCGGCAAAACGGAGACTAAAACCGAGTTTAAAAATACATTTTTAAGACTCGGAAAGGCACATACTTGTGTGGGTCCACAAGTTACAACTAAACTTCCACTGGGCTGGATACCTAAAACTCGGAGATCAGAACTGCCTACACACCATGCCGATGTCTAGCGCAGAAATACTCGAAATTCGGGAAAGGCAGCCCCGCAGCCTGAACCTCAACCGAACCTTGAAATTGAACCAACTCAAGAGATCTGTCTGTGCCATTACTGGGCACAGAGACTGTGTCCTTTTCAAGATCGCTGAAGGTTTGCACGGGTTTATAATGCTCCAGATCCGTAATTTACCTGGGAACAGGGGGATTTCATCGAGTACGACGAGTTTGACATCAGACGATGCAATTCCTAATGTGTGGCGCAGATCTACTTAGCGTCGCTCAGTGGAGGAGACGAACCTGAGGAGGTCATTGTCCGAGTAGCCTTTGACATCCCCGATTTTAGGAACACCAAGAAGATGGAATCTGAGGTAATTCAGAATAAAGCAGTTTCCGATGATCCTCGACTCCTTGCAGGTGGCAACAATTAATTGGGTTGATAGGAACACAAACATTCCAGTTCCTGTCGTCCTCTTTTACGATCCAAGTAGAAAGGCAAAAACTGAAAATCACAGCAACGGCGCTGAAGACCGCGACGAACCAGAGACATCCGTAGGCGCACCGTACATGCTGATGCGGAAGGTACGTAGGTTCACAATTCTGCCAGCGGAACTTGTATAACTCAGCCGATCTGGCCAGATACCCGGGAAGACGCTTCACCGGATGTGGTCAGACATGTCCGAACCACAGCGCGAAAAAGTAGTCCGAACATTGGCAGGATACATCGCCGAACTGTTGCAAACCCGTTTCTCGTCCATCGGAAGCCTATATCAAAATGCGGACGGTACTGATGTTGGCCCCATGATACCGATTTGCAATCCGCGGTGCTTCCGCACGGATGCGACTCTCGACTCTGGACCGTGGGCGACCGAGAAGGTATTCCTCCTGGCATGCATCAAACGCGAACTCCAGTGGATATCCGATCACCCAGAAGACCTGAACTCGAAATGGTCTTCCGAGCCAGACTCGGATTTGGTGGGGCGATATAAGGTGTTATTCGAAAAACTATATAGCCGCATCGAAACCATGGAATGCTTGCACCCAGGATCAGGCCCTTTTGTTCTTCGCCACCCCGATTTCCATCCTACGAATATCATGGTCCAGGAGGACGATCCCTCAGTGATAACAGCTGTTATTGACTGGGAGTGTTCCAACACCGCCCCTTCATGGGCAGTGGCGCAAGTTCCCGAGTTTCTTTTGGACCGCGGCGATGAATTTGAACGAGATGCGACCGAGCGTGCATCCAAGGCTCGGCTTCGCGATCTATTTGTCGAGTTCCTGGGCTACTCTGGTGACATGCGCAAAGGGCAACTGCTCGTCGCGCTAGAGGAGGCGGCGCAGACCATTACCACAATGAGGGAAATTCGAGATATGGAGACCATCGTTATAAACCTACTAGGTAATTTGGCCGTAGCTGGGCTATAGCCTTTAGAAGTTTTATGATTTTGGCCGGGAGGATATTCGACGCGTCGCAAGCCCCTGATTGTGAGTCACGAGACCGTGAATGCCCGTGACCTGCTGCCAGGGTGACTCGGGTGCCGGCCCGCCCGCGCCTCGCGTTCTTTTGCTTTCTCAGTCTGTCGTGGCGCTCGACAGCTTCGACAGGCCAAATTTGAACTCCACAGCCTTTCAAGCTGTTGTTTTTCCTGTCATGCCTTTCCGAACCGCGCACCCACACCTCCCAACCAATCTCAAGCCGCGCCACAACATCAACAAGTCTATATCCAGAGCTCTCAATACAGCCTTTCGACATCTAACTTTCAGTGCTGCCTCTGCTTTTCGGACACCCTGGTGACATTTAATGTTGGCTATCCGCTTATCTGTCATTGACCCGAATCATTTGACCTCTAGAGCCCCTCAATCAGGGGTCCGGGACGCGCACTGCCTTCAATAACTGCTTTTAACACGACGAGGTCGTTATCTTTTCAACCTAATCGTTGTGCAACATGTCGTTTGGCGAGTATTCTCTGCCAACCGACACTCTAGCGGCGATCTTGGGCGCATACCCATTCTCCGTTGGACTCTTTCGTGAATTGCTGCAGAATTCAGACGACGCGCGCGCGTCCAAACAGGTGTTCGTTCTAGATGCGAGGTCGCACGGAACCCAGACGTTGGTAGATGCGAAACTGGCCAGCACTCAGGGCCCCTCCTTGCTAGCCTACAATGATGCACAATTTTCGGACGACGATTGGGAAGCCTTGCAGAGTATTCACCGGTCGTCGAAGAGGACGGACACCTCGTGAGCACACTTGTTTTGTTTTTCTTGACTGCATGTTGATTGTCCGCAGAAAGATAGGCAAGTATTTTTCCCTGTCACCGCGCCACAACTAACGGGAAGCATCCATGCAGGGAAATACGGAATTGGGTTCAGATCGTGTTATCACGTACGCGACCTTTGACCGAACATTTCTGCGATATTGATTCCTGCCACAGGTCACGGACAACCCACAGGTGCTTTCTGGCCCCTCACTGGCCATCCTCGATCCCCACCACCATTTCACCGAGTCGGGAGGGACGAAATTCGACTTCGTTCCTAAGGCTGTCGAGTACAGCGACCAGTTGGATGCGTTCGACTTCTTCCTTGATCCCAATGCTCGTCAGCAGGACTTTCCTGGCTCCGTCATTCGCCTTCCGCTCCGAAAGCCCGGGGCGCAGAGCAGTATCAGCTCCAAGGCAGTTGACGCCTCAGAGATTCGTCAGTTATTTGAGGATTTCGTGCGCGAGGAAATAGGGATCTCTCTGCTATTTTTGAAGAATATCACTTCAGTGGAGGTTCACGAACAGGACGCACAAGGCGGTCGGAGATGCCTTGCGAAGAGCAGTATACAGAAGGGAGAAATAGTGTCTTGGGTTGCTGACAGCGACCGCCATACCTCTTTCAAGTGCACGGTGACAACAGAGACTCCTTCTCTTGGTCGCGCGGAGAGAACATGGCGTATCGTCCACTCTTACTTCTCAGAAGCCTACTCCATGTCTCTCTTGTCTCTTCGGCTGGGGCAGGATCCGCGGCCAATATTGTCCAAACATAAATTGCTATCGGAGCTAGCAATCGCAATCCCGATGAGCATTCTGGAGCGAGCGGAAAACACCGGACGCTTGTTCACGTACCTTCCGCTTCCGTTGAAGACTGGATTTCCGTGCGTATTATTCTTTATCGTTCCTAACGTAATGCTTAAACATAGGAAAAGGGGCCACGTCCACGGTTTATTTGCGCTGACTCAATCCCGCCAAAATCTAAACAATGGAGGAGAAATTGGAATTGTGCGTGGCTCGGAAGACAGGTATGCTCCTTGTCATAATCGACCTACGCTTTGCTCACCAATTCCAGTGTTTTGGTGGAATGGAACCACATTTTGTTCGACACATTTCTGCCCCGTACATGGGCAGCGCTGCTCAAAGTGCTGCTGCAGGACGACTACCTGACCGACGTATTCAGAGCTTGGCCTCCAGCACAAGGCGTTGTCTTTGGAGGGGATAACGCATACTGGCAAGAGTTGCCTGCGAAGCTGCTCGCGTGTATCGTGGCGTCCCGGGCCGAAGTATGGCCTGTCGTTGCTCGCTCCGAAGGAAGCGCGCTTCCGCATTTTGCAGATCTGGGGTCTGTCCTCGTTGCTTCGGCCGATGTAGACGACGCAACTCTTCACGCGTTGGCAAATGCGGGGTTGCGGGTAACACAGGTTCCGCGCTACATTTTGCAGCTTCTAAGCAGTAGCGGGGTCACCGACATTCGGTACACGTTATTGTCTCCGAACGTCGCATACACTGAGCTATGTGTAAGCCATCTTCCTGCTCTACCCACTGAGTCTGAGTCTGACCAATAAATTCAGAGCCACGTGAGCGAACTTCAGACTATGAAAGCAGCGGATCGAACAGCTCTTCTTCAATACCTTCTTCGGAATCAGCAGTTGGAGAACCTTGTTGGGCTACCAGTGATCCCCCTTGTCAATGGGCGATTCTTAGCACCTGTGCGGTGCGGCGGCACTGAGCCGCCCATCACAATGATGGACCAGGCCGAATACGATGTATTCAGGAGGCTGGAAGATTCAGCCGTATCCCTTCCCTTAATCCCTGCCCATCTCAGGGATCTTTTTCGGACCAGTGGCCCGTCCGTCCTGAACCTTTCTGTCCTTACGCCACAGACAGTCGCCTCATATCTCCAATCCTCCCCCTTCGGCTTCGATCTCTCGCAGCGCTATGAGGGCAAGCTGGATGATGCAATCATTACCTGGCTCACCGCATTCTGGTCGTGGCTAGAGAGTTGGCCAGCCCGCGATCAGCTGCTCGTCCGCATCGGCTCACTCTACGTTGTCCCCACCCACACCGGTCTCGAGTCGCCTGCGGTCGGTGTCTTCTCGGAGCTCGGAGCTGAGCCCTCGTTGGTTACAATATTCCGGAGACTTGGACTTGCTTTTCTCCATCCTGCGTTCTCGGCGGATGCCCGCAAAGGCCTCGGACACTATCCGTTGGTCTTGAAGGGTTTGAGCCAGATCCACCTCGTTCTAGATCGGATGAAGTTCGGTCAGAGCGTGCAATTGGACAAGGATGAAACATATGCCCTCTCGAAGCATGTTCTGGACTGCGTGTTGCAGTCTTGTCCGCAGCGACCCCTGGATGAAGACCAGCGGCGCAAGCTGCGGTCATTGCCCATATTTCCGCTCCTCACCGCGTCGTCCACCATCACGACGCCCGAGAAGTCCCCTTCTTACCGTTTATCGGCATTCAAGCTACCGTCGCTGCACAGAAAGTCAAAGAGCGTCTCTCTACCCAATCTTGACTGTATAGCCGAGGGTGCGACGGTGCTGGGTATCCCTAGTGGAAACACAGCTCTTCTGCCTGTTGCTGATAACGTTGTTTACCTCGATGGCGCCAACACCGATCTCGCGCTTCTGCCTCAGCTCGCTCCGAGCACTAGCACCCCATTGACGAGCATCGATATCCTGACACTTGCACTGGAGCACTTTTCTCGACAACCAAAGAATCTTCAGTTTGCCTTCCTCGATCACATGGTCCGGAACCGCGATGCACTCCCTCCGTGCGTCCTGAAATCACTTCAGAAAGTTCCCTTTATCCCTGTCCTCGACGGAACCTTGCAGTCGCCCGAGAAAGTGATCGATCCCACGAAGCCGGATTTGGTCGCGATATATTCGGAAAACAAAGACCGTATTCCAACAACTTTACCTGATGATTTGCTTATCCTCCGACACCTGCGGTCTCTGGGACTGCTTACAGCTACCCTCACGGTGGACATCGTGACAGACCGCATACAGTACATATCTTCGCGTTCGGGTTTGTTAGAGTCTAGGCCGCTCGCCATGCAGCTTTTGGCCATGCTCCACACCTCAGCCCTTGATTGTTCGTCGCTCGAAATTCCCGTTGAAGCCAAGTGGTTGCCCACCGGCCGTGGTTTGGTCGGCCGAGAGGAGTGCTTCGATTTTGCTCAGCAGCCTGAGCTCTTTGACGAGGTAGTTCCGGTACTGGATCGCAGTGTCAAGTTGTCTCCATCGCTCCGAACCGCCCTTGGCTGGGATAAGCCAATATCTACCTTGACTTTGCTGGCCCAACTTCGTGCAGTGATTCACAGCGGCCGTGCTTCGACTCTGAAACTGGACTGCATCATCAAAGAATTCAGTGCTCGCACCCTCAGCGACTCGGATTTCACAGAACTATCCAGTATCACTTTTGGAAGAGCCTGGATTCCAATCGCTTCCAGTCATCTTGTGCCCACCAACTACGCCGTTTTTTCTTCGACGTTCGGATTGGCCGGATTTTATCAGATTCCATTCAGCCTGGCTGATCAGCCACACGTTCGAAAGTTCCTTGTGCGCATGGGTTGTACTGAAAGGTAAATTATACCGCTCTCATCTGGTGTTTCTCCTTCTCATCATCGCGCAGACCATCAGCAGCTGTTCTTGCCGGTGAATTGAAGACGTTGGAGAAGAAATCCCACACACAAGACGTTGTCGACCAAGCGATCTTGATTCTCACAGTACTTGCCGAAGACCTCAAGTCCATCAGCCGCAAGGACATCCTTGTTCCCGACTCCAATGGCGCCCTCCGCCAAGTCGACGAGGTCTACTTCAATGACGTGGGGGAGAGAGCTTGTTTGATCGATCCGGGAGAGCATTACCTCGCCCATCCCAAGTTGACGGACGAGCTAAGTAAACGTCTTTTGATGGACCGGCTTGGATTCAAGTCTGTCGAACTCACACCCTCTCTCGACATGGGCGAAACCTTGGTGAGTTTCCGGATTTGATTCCAGCGGAATTTACACCTCAAAACATGCATTCTTCTCTGCACTAGACCACTACGATTCGCAACGTGCTGAAACAATACTCGGAGCAGCAAATTTGCAATGAATTTCTGGCGAACGCATGTGACGCGAATGCCACCAAGTTTGGGATTCTGATGGATGAGCGTCCTGGTCCGGTCGAACGGCTACTTTCTCCTGCAATGGCCCCATTCCAATCTTGTCCCAGCCTTTTATTCTACAATTCTGGAGTTTTCGGCCCCAAAGACTTCGAAGGTATATGCAAGACGGGGTTAGGAGGCAAAGAATCCTCCTCCTCGACCATCGGCCAATATGGCTTGGGCGCTCTTTCGATGTTCCATCTGACCGAGGTAAGATTCTCGCCGTTGTATTGTCCCCAATGCCCTGACGGATTTTCAGATGGCAATGATTGTTTCCGGTGGCCACGTCAGTGTCTACGAGTGGACGATAACGCTTCTAACTCGTGCTACAGGTCTTGTTCTTGGATCCATCCAAAACGCATCTTCCCATCCAAGGTCTGTATTTCTTTCGTTTCATTGCACAGGCTGACCGTATCAAATAAAGGCCGGGCATCTCTTCTTCTGCCGCTTGACCAGATCAAACGGTATGTGTCATCCGGAATGACGTAATATATAAATTCTTACTCTGTCCAGATGGTACCCAGACCACCTTCAATGCATCGACGGCTGCTTTGATTTCCACCTAACAGGCGCCAGTCATTATAGCGGCGTGCGTGCCATTACCCGTCGATCGTTCCTGGTCCTAACTTCCCTCAGACTATCTTCCGGCTTCCTCTGCGAAACTCTTCGCACCTCAATGCGCAATCTATTCTGAACGCAGGTCGTATTACTGCGCAGTACGTGCGCGAGAAGATTATCCGGCCCTACTGGCACTCTGCCAAACACGCTCTCCTCTTCACAAAATTAGAGAGTATTGTTACTTTCACTCGGGACAGTGCGGGAAAGCAGAGCCGTGGATGGGCTCTGTCTGCTTCACGGGATCCTCTCCAAAGCGTCTTCAATTTCAGGTCGCAGCTAGTGCACATCCATACTGGCGCAGCGGACTCTGGAGTCGAGGATTTTAAAGTCGTTTCCGTCTCGTGTCCAATGAGCGATCTGCCCTCTGAGCTTACTCCCCTCATCAAACTGCTTCGATTGCGGTCACCAATCGTTGTTGGCCTAGCTGCCCCGCTTGCTCAGAGTAATACAAATCACAACCTATTTTCGACCCTTCCGGTACGTCCTTTATTCCTCGGATGAAACAGCTTCCCTGACCTGCGCAGCTCCCGATTGCGACCACTCTGCCTTGCCATCTGACAGCCTCTTTCATCCTGACGCCGGATCGAAGACATATACGATTGGACAATACAGAGTCCAAATACAATCAGTGGTTACTCACCGATGTCGCTCCTCCTCTGTACCTCTTCCTTTTGGAGGATTTGCTCAGGACCCAAGCTCGTCTCGGTAATGAGGCGTGGTGGCCGGGAAATACAGGCGGGCAGGATAGTGTTTCAAAACACCTGGTCGATGCATTTTACTCGACCCATCTGGCCTCCACGAAGCGGCGCGTTTGCGCAAGTGTCTTTGATGCGGGGCAGCAGTTCCGCCCGTCGGACGTCCTTGTGGGCGGGAACGAGCCTGTTCCAGTCAGCAAGATTTTGGCCCTGCTGAATACTCCCCATATCGTACGACTCCCACCCAAAGTTCGCGACCGCTGCGCTACGGTCATGAAGGTTGTGGATCCCGCTTTCGTCAGGTCGGAGATCAAAGAGAAGACTCGTAGTCTTGTGTCATCATTTCAGAAGGGCGAAGTGACGATACATGATATCCAAAGTCTGGTTAATTTCCTCGCCGAGGAGGCGACGATGGACTTCAGTGGGCTCCCCCTGGTGCCTTTGGCGAATGGCAAGCTAGCAGTCTTACAATCAGCCGGATCTGAAGCTCATTACGTATGGAACCCGACATACCCCGACCGCGTACTTTTCCGATCCGAATATTTGGTCGATCCGGCCTTTGTCGCCGACAAGTTTTTAGATAAGGGCCTCAACGTGACCAAATTCACAGCCGTCGCCTTGGAGAAACTCATCAAAGAGCACTTCCCTGAAGCTGCCGAAAGGTCCGGGATGAAAGCAGAGCAGGAGGAATGGGTGCGAACGTTCTGGGCAGAATATCCGCATTTCGGGCTTCCTGCGGAGACAAGGTTTCAATCATTTCCGCTCGTTCTCACCATTCGTCCCGGCCATTATGTTTCTTTGAACAAGTGCTACACCAACTCTGTAATCCTCACCAGCAACTCCGAGCCATACTGGTTATGCCAGTTGCTCAGCGACCTCGGTGCATCTGTTGTCCAACGGGACCGAAAAGAGTTGTCGAAACCTCTGCGCGACATGCTCAAGCTCCATCCTGCCTTTAGCTTCGAGAGAGTCCTCCAATACTTCCAGACGATCGAGTCGTCAATTCCCAGTCGTTTCGCCAAACTTGACCCTGCCGTCCACGCGAAGTTTGCAGAGTGGGCTCGTGCCCAGATTATCCGCACGCCCGAGAGGCTTTTCCCCACCGCAAGCGCTCTGCCGATTTGGAAGAAATTGCAACAGGAACAAGCCGTTACTTTACATCCTGCGACCGAACTCAAGATGCTACCTTTCGGAATCAGTCGGGATATCGCCCTACGCTTTATCGGCGTCCCTGCTGTCGAGTATAACCCGTCCTTGATCCATCTGAAAGTCGCTCCTCTCAACTTCAATCAGTTTTGGTCAGTTCTCCGTTGCGATCACGTCATTGGGCTCACGTAACTAGGTATAATCTGAGATTGCCGACCACCTTGAAGACAGAAGACCAGCAAGTATATAAACAGCTATTGAGCCTCATGCCTGCAAACTTCATCTACAATAGCGACAGCATGCAAGTATCCTCTCGCCCACCAGAATGTAGCTGACCGCCGTTTAGACTTGTCCCAAACGGAAACCGCCTTCTCGTTAAGGCCAACACACTTTATACTCGGCATGCGCTTTTTGTTGCCGCGTTCGGCTCAGATTCATCCCCCACCCACTTCATTCTGGATATCTTCAGGTTCGGTTGACCTCACATTTGGAAAATGTTGCTGATTTTCACGTCCAGGGATCTCGAGCCGCGACTTGTTTCGCTCGGATTGAAGAGCCACACGAATCTTGACGTGCCAACTTTCAAGGTGCCGTGTTTCGCTTCAGATTCCGCCACTATCCTCGCTGACTTTTCCCGGGACAGGTCTGTGCCGAAGCGATACAAGCAGACACGAGCCATCCAAACATCACGGCTCGAGCACGCCTTGTATTTAAGGCCTATGGGGAAGATGTGCCGCTGCGTATCGATTCCAATCAGGCTCATATTTGGCGTGAACTGGAAACAATTCGGTTCATCCCACGCGAGCCCCTTAGACGGCGAACGATGGGAATCGAGGAAACGTCTGTTTATGTCAAACATCTCCCGGTCATCGTATCCCCACAGCAAGTGCTCTTGATTGAGAACGAAGCTGTAGCGTGGACTCAGCGTGCCGTCCTGCTGTACCCCCCTGAAGAACGCATCTTGCTTGCGAACCCTCGTTTCGGAAAGCCAACGCCGCAAGAAGTGGTCAGTGCCTCCATTCCCCCCGTTTTGACGGCACTCATTGGCATTGAAGGTCGAGCATCTTCGTGTCCTTGCTTTACATGTCGCGAAAGACTATACCTCGGATGTATATCTGCTTTCCGATCTGGAATCGACATACCGATGGCTGGATGACAATCAGGACGAGGTCGAGGACATCATCGTCGAATACCACGACGAACCGATATTCCTGAACGTCGACGATCCAAAGACCGATCCATGGCTTTGGCATTCGGCCGACGAGATGTTCTTCAATATTGTCGATTCAGGCGATCTGAAATCCGTCAAGAAATTCCTACTCCCTTTCAAGGATTTGCTCACTGTTTCGGGCGTCGAAGATATCATCAATGCACCAGTTCCGGGGCTTGTGCGGTCGACGGTCGACGCGCAGTTGATGCAGTTGCGCACTGGGTTCCAGGCCATGCGGATGGAGGGCAAGCTCACGGATGTCGTCTTCGTCGCCGACGACGAAGCGCGGTATGGGGCACACCGCGCCTACCTAGCGCCGATGAGCGAATACCTGAACGATCTGTTTTGCAGCTCATTCACCGAGGCCGGCCCGGGAACCGCAGATGATCCTGTCGAGATCGAGGTGGACTATTCCGGTCCCTGTATCGAGACTATCCTGGGTGGGTCGCTCTTCCATGCGTCCATCTCCCACCCTGATCATCCCTCCTAAGATTACCTTTATTTAACGAAAGCTCCTGCTCTAGAGCGGCTCCAAGATCTGCTCGATGTCATGGAGTAAGCCGCCACTTGTTCCTTCTTTCTCCTGCTGATAATTTCAGTCTGTCAAACTATTGGGGACTCGAAGAGCTGAATCAGCTCGTGCAGGCCAAGATCATTGGCAATAACCAGATATCACCCGCCACGTACGAAGAGGGTGAGTTCTCATTACAGCTATGTTATATGTGCGCTGACCGACGTCGCCCAGTCGTCGCGCGCGCAACGGCACTCGACGCCAAGCTGCTTCTAGACGCGTGCGAGTTCTTCGAGCGCGCGAATCGCGACGCCATCCTGCGCCTCAAGGGGGAATACAAAGGCAAGCCTCGGTCCGCGCGGCGTCTTCCGAAAAAGACACCGACTACGCGGCTACCATCTTTCGCTGTGGCGTCGAGTTCGAGGTCGTCTGGTCCAGTCAGCCCAACCACGTCAACCCTGTCGAAGCTGAAAGCGCCACCCAGAGCGAAGAAGGTCGCGAAGGGAATCATGAAGGGGCTGCGGAAAGTCGGCGATTCATGGGATTTCATGTCTGCTACTTGAGATTGAATGACGTTTATTTAATTGTTGTATTTTTATTACACGGCCCTGTACTACAAATCCCATTAAAAGAAGAAAGACCGCGCATCAAGCGTCGGTGAGGCAGCGATGCACACATCGAGTGTTGCTATTTTGCCATGACGGCGAGGTTGAGGGCGCCGAGGACGATCTCGTAGGCGAGCTCGACGGTGTCCCAAAGAGCGACGTCGTCGATGCCCAGTGCGACCATGTCCTGCCACAGCTCTTTGACGTGCGCGGTGTGCGTCATCAAGACTTGCACATTCGCCGCGGACGCAGCGCAAAGGTGGGCAGAGAGGTGGTGGAGGTCCGGGCCCGACTGCAGCGCGGCGCGGACGGTTTTGTGCGTGAGGGCGCGGAGGAAGTGTGGGGGTATCGGGAAGAGCGCGGTCAGGACGGCATCGAGGCGCTTGGAGTACATGAATGCGTGCAGGATGGAGAAGGCTGGTGCGGACGGAAGGGCGAGGGGCAAGACGGGAAGATGGATAGACCCGGACGCCCGTGGCCGTGGGGCGGGGGGAGGGAGCCGGGGAAGTTTGGAGCAATGGGCGGCGAGAACCAGAGCGTGGATAGGGAAGATGAGGTGCATATCATCTGGACCAGATATGGCGAGGGCATGAGTCGGATAGGTCGGCTGCATATGGTCCCGCGAGGGGAAGAGGGGCACGGTGATGTACGGGGGGAGGTTCGTCTTTGGAAGTGCGCTCGGAAGGTGGGATGGAGAGAGAGCTGAAGTGCCGGCCAGCATTCTATTCGCGAAGCAATAAGAAAACCGAGGAAACTATTGGAAATTATTGAGCTTACTGAGGGGCGGTTGCGAGCAGATTTTTGCGAATAAATTCGACTGATACGTTGCCGAGATCTGGAGACGCAGCGAGCAGGACATCACGCGAAACCTCGGTGAACGAAGGCCGCACAAGACTGCGAGGGAGCTGGAAGTTAGACGGTCCGGCGCGTCTGGAAGCTGATGGGCGTTGCATGGCGGGAGTAGGATAGATAATGAAAGGGGAGAGACCGGCGTGGAGATCTTTGCAACTGCGGCGACCAAGTTCAAGTTGGTGGAGTTGAAAACACCGACGCGATTTATAGATTTCCGGTACAATAGCCCGGATGCACATTGTGAATCGCTTTTGTAGGGGCACTTACTCTGAGTGATCCGGGTTCAGTCTCCCGGTGCCTGCAGGCCAAGGACATAATAGTGCATCGTTGTCCGTTTTGGGCAAAGAGGGAATGTTGATGCCATCACGTCGGGGACGCGCTCTAATTGTAAAATGCCTATTCTGGCCGGTTCCCAATTGTCTTCATATCGCCCAAATTCAAGAATGATTCTGCAGACCAGTGCCACGCCAAGGATTGCAGGCCAATGAGATGCAGGATCATCTTGGAATATCTACGAGCACAAATGAGAGTCGCGTTACTTCGTTTTCTCGGTAGTTGGAGGTAAGTAGTAGATTTGAAGCAGGGACTCGCTAGAAGGCGTTAGATGTGGAATTCCACGCGACTGCTGGGCTTACATTTCCTATTCGAGCTCACATTTTATTGTTCGTACGCATCGGCGACTCTCCGATATTGTGTGTTCATTCCTCGGTCACGATGGCTCGTTCCTTGTGCCTCCGACTCGGTGGATGTCGTACACTCACTTGTCTGTTCACCCGCCCGTGGTGAAGCCCAATTGTAATGTCAGAATTAATGAGTTCACGAAAGCTCTGTGATAATAATAAGGCAGGTTAAGTAAGCCGTGGTTTCTCGGACATGATGTATGGACTTGCCTTGGCGAAAGGGCCGCAGGAGTTGATCGACAATTAGATTCCGCAACGCCATTAGTCTTTGGCGTCTCGGAATCTAATTGTCACGAACGGAACGATCAAGTTGCGTTTCTCCATGAAGACTCCACTCTGTTTCCCTTGAATTTCGATAGTGCTTCTCGCATTTCGATCGACAGTAGAAAGACAATTGCATGCAAAGATGTACGCGGAAAACAGCATGTATGTGCCTAGAACTCCAGCCCGAGCTTGCGTTGGATAATTAATGCAGACAATAGGATATGGTCGAAGCAGGCATGCCCGTCCGGAAACACCGTAAGCACGGCTTCTGGAAGTGGTGGAGGAGCGTCGAGGGGCGGGGGGACAAACGACGCCAGCTGCACCGGTGAAGCCAGTGTATAGCACTGGGATAAATATGAGGACTGCGTGCGCAGGAAGAAGTCTGCACGTACAATGCACATAGGAGACCCGTCTTCGAGTGTGGTACGACAATCCCACCGCAAGCCGACCTCATCCCACCGCCAAGTCCAGTGCCTCTATGGGGCACAATATATAAGTCCCAATGGAGAGGGAAGAGACAAACACGAACTAGAGAGGAGTTTATGCTAAACAGGACATTTGAGAGGCGCGTCGTTATATCGCCGATAGTTATAATGGCACGACGGTGGTTTAATGAAAGCCTAGAAGGAGCGGTCAGACACAACACACTGGTTGCTTTGCAAGGAGATCACGTACTCAAAGTCCCCGATAAACAGCTCTCGGTCACCCTCTACGCGATGCACCGACGTGCTGTACGAAATTGGAACAAAGGGGTTGAGGTTCAGAGATACCGTTATTCGGTATTCCCCCTGGTCTTCCGCATCTCGTGGCGGAACCAATAGCATCGAGTTTGAATCAATGGCCAAGGGAGGAGGTGTAAAAGTGTAGCTGAGTGGATTCTTTGGTCTTCGCAGACGCGAATAGCGCGGGGGTTGGGACCGATTTGAGGTTACATAGCTAGGACGCCGATCAGCAGGAAAATTACGGCCGCGGCGGAAGAAATTATACTGGTATACTCTGGTAGTTGTTCAGAAGCCTGACTCTGACCACTGCTACTTGTGCTACCGTCTTGGGAATCTGGAGGAAATGAGGACGAATGCTCGGGAACAACGGTGATACATACTCAGTACTATCATCGGAGAATACCGTAGTGCCAGAGAGAATGAGGCGATGGATGTTGCGGGGAAGAGGAGGAGGCGGTGAATCGAGGTCACAGGCTGTGACGCGCTTTCTAATGGCCTTTACACTGCAGCTCGGAACGCCCGTGAACACGGCTCTGTTCCTCTTTATCCTGTACTCTGTGCAGCGCATTATCTACCCAAGTGTCTCCAAGCCCGCTACTGTCCCTCGGGAATTCAAAGCAGGTTACTCATGGATGCCCAAATCGCACCCGCCCACCGTCTTGTTCAAGACGTACACGGCCAAGACTCTGGAACCGTTCTCGGGCAAGGATGGAGGGCGCATCTTGCTGGCTATCAATGGCATTGTTTTCGATGTTACTGCGGGGAGGAATTTCTACGGACCTAGTACGTCTCTTGTGTTACTTCGTTGAAACCTTTGTTCACCGGCTGCAGACGGAATGTACGGAAACTTTGCAGGAAGAGATGCATCCCGGGGCATGGCTAAACAGTCTTTTGACCTGGGTACCAGAATTCCTGTTCATTAAATCCGTGCCAGCTCACCCGGCTGTCCAGAAATGCTGACCCCGGTCGACCAGCCTCTTGATAAGCTCGCCGACCTCCAGCAGGACGAGATGTATGTGGCTCCTTTGTTCCTCGCCGTTTCCCCAGCTAATGGCTTGTTTGTTTACCAGAGATAACATGAGAGGTCTGTTTCTTACGTATCCCCTAAGCTCTGACAGCCTCATTCCCTTCGTCCAGGCTGGATCGAGCACTTTTCTAGCAAGTACATTGTCTGTGGAAAGCTTGTCGAGAACGATGCTATCTAACCTGGCAATCATAAACTGCTTTCGTCTCTCCTAATCAATGCAACTTTGTAAATATGTTTCTTGCTACCTGGATCTCATCGCGTCGAACGGGGACATGCGCTGTTGTCTCCCAGTGTTCTTGAAGGAGTTTTGGTTTAGTAATGTGAGGCCTGTGTAGCGAGGGGCAAGCACTATACACATTCTTCAGTCGTGAAGGACCGACGTCCTCAGGCAACGACTCCTCATTGTATAAGTATCGCAGTGCGCACTGGGATAACGTCGGTCAGGTCCCGTCTGTGCCTATTCTGGGTGTCCACCAATATCGGGCTGTCTCTATTTTGATGTTCGGCCGCCTTTCTGCTGGACCTGGCTGAACCGCCGTCCGCCCACACCTTGGCACTACTTCGCAAGGAATCTGTTTAGACTTGCTCTCAAGCTTCCGGAGCTGTATCATACATGAACTCTTCTGCCTCACCAACGAGTACCTTTTGAATTCGTGTGCTGCTGCTGCCAGTTTGCGGTTCCAGGATTCCTTGTTTTTGCCGTTAGGATTTGGGAATACTTTATCAATTGCGCTGGGGCGAAACCGGATGTTGTGATGACCGATGGAAAGGTGCATGGGACGTGGTCGGGGCAGGTGCCGGGGCGCGAAGCGCCCCGGCGATGAAGTCAGTGAGCTTGCGTTACGATGCGTACGGTGTATGTGACTGAGCGGTACCCAGCAAAAATCGTGGAACGGACAAAAAGAAGTGCCCACTACCCGAATCGAACGAGCGATCTTGGCATATCGTATTAAATACAAGTGCCACGCCATTCATAAGTATGCGGAAAACGTAAAAATTTCCCAGGCTGTTGGGTTTTGTTTACATGCCCCTGACCAATTCTGATCTTGCCTCCTCAGGCACTTTCTCTGGGTGAGAGGTCGTTGCTTCGAGCAAATATGGTTGAAATATGAATGTATTGTCATTGTACGACTTCGGAAACATGTAGCTAGGAGAGCGAGAGCATGAAGGCGGTAAAACAGCTCATTGACGAGAAAAGTGGCGATTTGGACCGTTCATATGTTGGAAGCACTCACTTTGGCCTTCCAACTCATCCAAAGTCATCCAATACTGTCAAAGAATGCTTCCCTCCTTGTTCCCTCCCTCTCGGTGTACCAGGCGGCTCTTTACACCATCGCTGGCTCGTCATGTTGGCGTAGCCAGGCGCATACGAAGCACGACGACCCCCGAAATCCTAATTAAGTCGTTTGTCTGGACCATTGGAGGCTTGGAAGGTAATATGAGGCTGGTAGAGTGTCGCCAGTAGCAAAGAGGAAGATACGAGCGTCGAGTTTGTACATAGCACTACATGTGCTCGAAGTTGGACATGGGAGCGACACGGGCGGTCGCGATCGGTGAGCGTAGTTGGTATATGATAACGCCCGAGGTCTGGAGGCAAAATCAAGACCATACAACGGGGGAAGAGGTAGAGAGCACATCGTATAAGATTTAGGCGCCCGGTACAAATAAAACCCAACAGCCTAGGAAAATTTTACGTTTTCCGCATACTTATGAATAGCGCTGTAACCACTTAGCTCAAGTCTGCATTCAGCAGATCGGCTCAGGTCGGTCTCGATAGGTTACAGCATGGCTAAATTTTTCTGGCTAATCAAAAAGATATGCCCACTACCCGAGTTGAACGAGTGATCTCGGCATTGCAGTGTATGTACAAGTGCCGCGCTGTAAACCACTTAGCCAAGTGGGCGGTGATCGTTGGACAGATTAAAGAATCCCTGGGACAGATCAGGCTCAGCGAGATGGTGCTCGCAGTGTGACCCAAGCCTGGGAACGATAAGTAGTCCAACAACTCCAACTCTGACCCACGGATCCTTGGGAAAAATCAGTCAAGGGAAGAGCACCGTGCAAACCAACCCAAGGATCCTTGGGAAGGACCGGGAGGCCTTGTAAATCCAACCCAAGGATCCTTGGGTTGGATGGATAAACTATAGATAAAAGGGATCGTACCAAGGATGGCAATAAACTTTCAGTGACCAGGCAGGGCACTGAATCCAACTCCAAACTGGGAAGGAATTCCACCAAGTAAGTATGTCTGAAAATGAATAGTTACCTTGGATCTGTTCCCATCTCTGAGCACGTTTGATAACCAAATCCAACCCAAGGATCCCCGGGAAGGATGACCTTTGGAGTTGAGCCTAGTAGCGAATCCGACCCAAGGATGGGAAGGATTTCAAGCCTCCGGGGCGACACGGCCCGCGCTCCGGCAACGTCAAGAGCGTCACAAGCGTCACAAGCCGATGTTGAAAGAACTGAGTTAGATCCCCTCAGGGCGGGGCAGACCTCTTCGGCCTCTGAAACCAGCAGGGACGGCAATAAGCCTATCAGAGAGGCATTTTTCTCTGCAGAACTTTCTACGGCGAGGCCGTAGATGCAGTGTTCGCCCTTAAGGCCTTAATTGAGGTTTTGAAAATCGTTAAGCCTTATTAAGGGTTAAGGCTTAACGTTAAGGCCTTCAGCTAAGGCCTTAAGCGACAATTTCCCACGGTCAGTAAGGCGGGGGACCCAGCCGCTGAGCAAATTTTGAGCTTAATTCTGGCCACTATATAGACGCATCTACCCGTTTGGCTCATACTATGCTTGGTGTCTGTCATTTTCCGTTTGAACATGCGTCCATTGGGGGCTCTGACCGTGCTCGGCCATCTCGGGCGAGAGGGTTAAGGCCTTAATTAAGGCCCCAAAATTTCCTGAGAATCCTTAAGGCTTAGCTTAAGGCCTTAATAAGGGTTAAGACCCCTAAGGCCTTAAGCCTTAGGGCGAACACTGCGTAGATGTGGCTCCTCGGGCGCGAATTTGTGCTTACTCAGAAGGTTGACGTATTGTCACCGTCGACTTCCGAATCAATCGCAAACAATATTACGAGTCGCTCAACGCCGTGAACCGATAGAGATTGGATTGTTTGCGGTACATAGTGGGTGACTTTGCGTTAACGTAGATAAATATTAACCAGAGGGATATCGAACGCAACGTTGCCAAGCGCATCGCCAAGGACGACGAACGCGCATGTTCATCGAGGCTCAAGCCCGCGTGAAAAGAGGCGGGAGAGGAGGCAAGCAGGGGCGTCGAGTCGCTCGCTGCGTGGCTGAACCGATGCATGTCGTTATGCGAGTGC
Source organism: Mycena polygramma (assembly GCA_029449255.1). Classification (NCBI taxonomy): domain Eukaryota; kingdom Fungi; phylum Basidiomycota; class Agaricomycetes; order Agaricales; family Mycenaceae; genus Mycena; species Mycena polygramma. The sequence goes on from JARKID010000198.1 coordinate 71,762, forward strand.
GTCCGCTGCGTCCCCGAGGGCGAGCGTGTACGGGGGATGGTGGACACCACTAAAAGTGGTCAGCATCAAGACGCAATGCAAAACACACCTCTCAAATCCACCCGGGTCATCGTGAGGTGCAGGTGCCCGCGGCAGACCACGAGGTGTACGATGAGTTTGACGAGGTGCGTCACAAACGCACGCGCCAAAGCAGTGGACGCTGAAGAGAAGAAGACACCGTTAGTTTTGACTCACAAAGCGGTCAAAGCAATGGAACAGGAGACTCACAAAGCCACAAAGAACGAGCAATGAGCCGTCGTCCCAAATCAGCACACAATGAAGCCACCATGTCCAGATCTGGAGTGGTCAGTGGCGCGGTGGCCCGAGATGATATACAAGTATGTTGAAACGGGAAGACTCGCCTCCCAAATCCGAGAATTAATTCCAAACTCACTGCTGATTTGGATTTCAACTGGACGTGCAGTTCTTGCACCTCAGGATTTTCTTGGATAATGATGGATTACGAAAAAGAAAATCCAACACAATTAAATAGAGACCAGACACTACCCGCAGCGACACTGTTCGACCGATTTAGGCATACTTGCTGTCGGTAAAGCAACCAAACGAGCAGGTGGAAAAGCTTGAGATCTAGCAGCAAGGACCGTGAGCCGTCAGAGTTGGAGGCGACGGGATATCGATGGCACCGTGTCATGCCGAGCATTCCAATGTACAAAGTGTACGAAAGACATAAGCGCGTATGTAGCCAGTGACAGCCACGGCCCTGTATGGAGCCGGATTTAGCCAGTTCAAGGATGAGGCTTTTGTTGAAACCCAGCGAAAGAGTCTCCGGATGCATGGAAGAAGTGCCGGGACCACGAATATGGTTGTTGCCGCGAACCGAGGTGAAGCTTGAGCCTGAGATAGCAAACATCGGCCAAGGATTTAAGATGACGATGTGCAAGATGAGTGCGCTGGCAAGGAAGCGAGGCTGCAGAGGATGTGGTACATTGTCGTACGGACGTGATGGTATCCTGCCGCCTGGGACGGGAAATTCGTGGGCGAAAGGTAACCAGGAGGTTCGCATTTGAGGTGTATCCCATGTCCTGGGAAGACAGGCAAAGTCGCCAAAATTTGAAAAAGGCTGAGTTGTCCTGCAGTCCTCTGCATTCACAACGACTTCAAAAAGTAGATCTTAGTAGAGAGGCGTAAATCAACGAGAATTGAGCCTCCCTCTGCGCAGCTTGTTTTGCGCAACAGTGATAAAGTCGGATATAGCTTGAAGACTTCGAGTCTGCAAGATTTGGATTAATTTTGGAGCTACAATGTCGGATGCGTGCAGACGATGGTAGAAGCAAAGAAGGCCGAACAAGATGCTCGGCGTAAGAAGATACCTTTGAACGTGCCGATTCCGTGCAATGTAGAGACGATGGAGACCGCTGAATTTTTTTTCGTCCTCACAGAGATCTCGGTGATTTGAAATTTCACCGGTCCGCTTTCCTTCTCGACCGCGACCCACGGCGTCGACCTCGAGTCGTAGCTAACTCCAAGACCCACCTCAAGTCGTCGACCCTTCAAGCTAATTCCAAGACCCAGTCTTCTTTGAAACGGCGATACCATCTAGTAGTGGCATTCTCCAAGCGAAGTTATCGAATACAATATCTTACCAAGAGATAAAAAATTAGAAATATGCGCGCCAAGCCCTCCCGTCTCTCTAGATCTCACACCGCTTCACAACATGTTATCTCAAGCAGCTACTAGCTATACAGGCTCAATACAGATTGGTATCGGAGTCCGTGGAGCTAGAACTAGACGGGCTTGCATTTTAGTTTGTGGGCCGTCCAGTCCTTTCTCTGGCATCCTGGAGAACAATATCGCACCCTCTCGCATTTCGCACACCTCTTCATTTTCGGTTTCCCCCTCCCTCGACAAACAGAGCACCTTCCAGCATTAGGGTCCCGAACGACGGGTTCCAGATACGACAGCGCAAAAAGCGGCGCAATTGCAATTCTGGTCACTGATTGGGCAAACGGACTCCACAACTTCTGCTTCCTCATACCCTCCACGTCCTTGGCCCGACCACAACTGCAAAGAGGATCGAGGTGCATCTCCACGCTGAGCGGAACTTTTTTTTGAGTCCCATACTCACAATTGCTTGTGTGCTTCCATGACCGGCATCGCTCCACGAAGGATGGGAGAAGCTGTTTCCAGGCCTTCATCTCGTCTCCATAGACGCCCACATTGAAAATATTGCCCTCTCGGACTAAATTTCCGAACTCGGCGCCTACTTTCGACATGAGCGCAGGCGTGAGGGGCAGAACGTATGCGTCGCAGACCAAGGTGTGGGCGGACAAATCAAAGCGGACGGCGCTGATGAATATGATGGTGTCGCACTCGGCGGAAGGCTTGTCCCGTAGAGCAAACACCCTTCGCAACGGTCCGCCACTGATTCCTGATGCCTGATGAAAGATTGTATGTATTGTGTCTTTGACCAATGCAAGGGGATCGTTTTCATGCGTTTTTGTCAACTTGCGCTCGCGAGCTGAAAGCATCCAAGCAAGGTGGGGTTTGAGCCATTCTTTTATATCCGAGGCCGCGGTATCAAGTATGGGTGAGCGAGACAAGTTGAGACGGTGTAAACTCCAGGGTGCAAAGGAAAGGTCCTCCCCGATGACTTGGAAAGGGTTGAGCTTCATCCCATCAGAGCGAAACGGACCAGATATTGGAACAATGACCTGATACCGCAATCAATGGCAGGAAGTCGGTTGGACATCTTGTGGGCTTACCTCGATGTACAGAGATTTTCTGGCGAGACGAAGGACATTTTGACTGCCCACCACCGGGAAAGGAAAGGCAATGTCCTGAATTTTGTTCCCGATGGTAAGCTGCATCACGCAAGCGGATTTCTGTGATATTCCTGGCTTGCATCCCGAACTAAACAGCTGCTTTGCTCGCTGGTTTTCAATAGCGATTCGGAAATTCAGGCGAGACACGAGCTCGCACTCTTCGTCCATTTCGACTAGCAATGGACCTTCAGTTCCGAGTTGAAACATGGCAGTGGTATGTTGACCGGTGTTGGCAGCTGGTGGCTGCCAGCCCGGGGCAGCTGTTGGCAACGGATGTTCAGGTAGAACATAAACATGATCTCTGTCCATCAGTTTCGCACTAAACAAACGAAACTCGGAGCCAAATTTTTGAGTGAGCGCCCACGAGACACCTGCTGTGCTTCGCATGGCAAACGAAACCTCTATCTTGTCGACAGAGTCCACGGTCAAGAGGCTCGCCACAACAACGAATGATGCGACTAGAGGTGAAGTACCCTTCTGGCCAAGGGGGTCCTCGTTGAATAACACACTCGGGCGTGCTGGAGTGCCAGTTGAAATTACGGTACCGAACGCAGCGTGCACAGATGAAAAGATATCGAGCGTTCTTCTACCGGTGCCTCTGAATTCGCACTGTAAGAGGGGAGTCGGAACGGACTCGCAGATTTGGTCAAGCATGGCGAGGCTTTGTCGAGGCACAACAATAATGATGCGAACAAGAGAAGGCACCCGATCCCAGCTAGCCATTGGGCCCACTTTTGGCACACTGACATTGAGGAAGGAAGCTGAGTGAACTCCGTGAAAATGTGCGTGTGCATAAAAGTCGTGTCTGCTAAGATGACCCAATGATTCCTCTTGTTCTTGGAGAAGTGTGACGAAACGTTCCATCGTTTCCAACCACCGTGACTGGGGAATTTCGAGCCTCTCCCGAACCAATTTCAGAAACAGGACAAAAGTCTCTCGTGTCTCCGAAATGAGATTTGAGATCGCCAGTGCCCTACGCATCCTCTCGGGACTCCGATCAGCAGCTTGCCGCGCGAAATAACTGGGTTCCTCCTTTTCGAAAAGCTGCCGGTACATGTCGTAGAGCCGGGTACCCAGCTGGTGAGAATCGAAAATGGGCAGCAGAGGTCTCGGCCCACTGCGGGGACCAAAGTTCTTCGCAGATGACGGAGACTTCCAGGTCGTTACTCGATGAAATTGACCTGCCTCTGATGTCTTCTGCATGGCGTCGTGCATGATCAGTTCATGTACATTAGACCGGGAGGAAAATCCCGCGAGGTAGTCGACGGGGCAAATGCCCACAAGAAGTCCGAAGGTTGAAAGATCAGTTTTGAGAGATTCGGCAAATTCCTTTGTGGCGTCGCGGTCATGGAAAAGGAGGGACTCTGTGTAGAGTACAAAATGTTGCAGAGGAGCTGGTAACAATGGAACAGCAGCGATGATGACATTTAAACTCCCGATGTGATCGTCGAGGTTCGAAGTATCGATGACATCGAAAGTGGTGTGAGCCCCCCCGCTCAAATATTCGTGTTGGTCCAAAGTGACGAGTTGCGTACTCCATTTTGCAACAGGGATCCCTGTTGTAAGAACTCCCGTGGTTGCATAAGTACGTAGGGAGTGGCAAACAACAGTCGCTTCGCCCGTGAAAAAGCGGATGACCGGAGTTTTCTGTTTGCTGATGGATGCGTGAAATGAGGAGCACCACATGGAGAACTCTGTCTGGACCGCAGCCACAATCTCGGTGACGGATATGTCTTTTCTGCTGTTCCCCAGCGTCGACGCTAGATGAAAGGAAACGACGGGGTTTGTGCCGTAATGAACGGAGCAGCCCTCTCCACCGAGGGAGTACACAAACAACGGGTTGAGCAGTGTACTGTTGCGAGCCTCTGTAGGACTCGCAAAATTACCACCATCGTTCCAGTATTCCAGGAACTGCTGGCCACAAAGCTCCATTGCCTTCGTCATTAGAGGACCTGCCGAACGCGCAGAACTGGCCATGGCCGTCGGTATGTTTTGCCTAGCGAGCTTGGAACGTTCGGTAAATTCAGCATGAATGCCCTCTATTCGCTGGGACGGGAGATCGTGCATCGTTGCATAAAGAGACCAGTGACGTCGAAGTTCGGTCAAGGTGAACTCGGTGCACATCCTGATGAAATGTGAATACGCGGAGGAGCGCCACTGCTTCATAGTCGAAGAGATGTCGATGAGTTTTTTGCAGTGCGACACCAAGACCGCCAAGGAGGTCTCATCGAGCCGCATATGGAAGAAAATATTCCATATGACAGCTGGTGCGGTTTGGTTATCGGCGACCAGTGTAAGAAGAATGACATTTCGAGCTGAATGGTGATGAATGCTTGAAACGAAATGTGATCGCAAAGCGTACCTAGTACAGCCGGATCGATATCACAGCAAGTGAAGTCGAGGCTGCGATCCACTGTAATATGTCAGGGAATGAAAATACGGAGTCAGTAAGACGCACCATGTTCGTGCTCGCAAAATATAGTGTACAAGATGTTTCTTGGGTCACCACATCCAAGCATAAGGATCGTGGCATCCGTCTCGGGGGCAAGGTCTCTGGTTAGAGAGACAGCTGAAGTATTGCCGATGGGGTAGAAAAGATAACGGCCAGGCCAAAACAGCGGTAGCGCCATCGCCGACTCGTCGAGGTGTGGAAGATGTGGACAAGGTCGGTGTGAATAGAATTAACGTGTGATAGTACCATAAGCCAGCCGCAAGCCGCCAATGCCGTGGCCAAAAATATCGGCGAGGAAGGTGCTGTCGAAACACTACCCAAAGAGTCGATTCGAGCGTAGTTTCAACTCCCCCAAAAAAAGCTGGCAGAGGCCGAGACACGAGAGTTGAAGCAGAACAGTCGCGGAATAGGCGAGAATGTAGAAACTGAACCCACAGCGAATGTCAAGTTAAGTCCCGACTCGAGCGCGCTCAACGATTATTGCAAAGTTGGCTGCAACACCGTGCAAGAATTCTTCCCGAGCCCGAAAAACGTCTACGGTCACCACACTTTCCCGTGTGCACGGTAATGAATGAACAGGTGGACAACAATTTGTGGGGTGGTGGTGCGAAGTAAAGTGCAAACGGCCTAAAAAGGAAATTACGCAAGTTTCGAACGGCCTGCCAGCTTTGAGTTGGCTTCCGGATTGCATCGACGGTCGAAACACTTGCCATGTCTCCAGAGCCAGCGCGCCTTCAAGTTGCCAACGCGAAGCCGAAATGAAACTGGCACCACACCCGACTCACGCCAAACTTAGGCTCAAGCGTCTGATGACCCCAGGCGCCGATGAACATGAAGCGCGGACTTGATCTTCCAAATGTTCTTCTCGCACCCAACTCTATCTCTACGCCATGTGTTGGTATCTGTGTCTTTGAGACTTGGAGCTGCTTCAAGATGGAACTTTCCAGACTCGGAACACACCGGATAACCACCCAACTGGGAACGGACCTGAGGGCCAGGATGGAAAAGGGCGAGGTGACCACGTAACACAAATATGGGTGAGCGGCTCCTCTCTCTACATTCACCTTGTTTTGTCTCCTCCCTCCGCACCAGGATACTACAACGAGAACGCCTGATAGCATACTACGACTGCCACCATCTCTGAAGTAATTTGTGCGTGTCCCATATGCTCGCAACCAGCAGTACTCTAGGCTCTCCCAGGCAGACCCTTGAAGGAATACGACATTGTACCTCGGTATCGATATTGGACAGAACATCCGAAATGCCATCACCGTCCGTCGTTTCGGCTGCCCTCTCCACCTCTTCTCTCCGCTCCGCTGTCAACGTCTTCCACTCAACTCGCCCTTGTCTACAGATGTTCAGCCCAGCTGCTTATCGTTGTCTCGCTGGGGAACATTCTCATTCCCGGACGGTCGAATGCTCGGCATGACACGGTGCCATCGATATCCCGTCGCCTCCAACTCTGACGGCTCACGGTCCTTGCTGCTAGATCTCAAGCTTTTCCACCTGCTCGTTTGGTTGCTTTACCGACAGCAAGTATGCCTAAATCGGTCGAACAGTGTCGCTGCGGGTAGTGTCTGGTCTCTATTTAATTGTGTTGGATTTTCTTTTTCGTAATCCATCATTATCCAAGAAAATCCTGAGGTGCAAGAACTGCACGTCCAGTTGAAATCCAAATCAGCAGTGAGTTTGGAATTAATTCTCGGATTTGGGAGGCGAGTCTTCCCGTTTCAACATACTTGTATATCATGGCCCACTTGGCTAAGTGGTTAAGGCATGGCAAAAAGAACAGAACTCGTGTCTTGATATCAATCGTCTCGGAATTGAGACGTGAATCTTCCTGATTCAACATAATCGTATGTCGTCGCCCACTTGGCTAAGTGGTTAAGGCGTGGCAAAAAATACAGAACTTGCTCATTTGGGATCAGATCTAGCATTGTCTCGGATTTGAGAGGCGAGTCTTCCTGTTTCAACATACTCGTATGTCGTCGCCCACTTGGCTAAGTGGTTAAGGCGTGGCACAAAAAAAAACAGTCTCTCAGTCGTATCATATTCTGGGACTCAAGTTGTCTCGACACAAGTCTTTACATTGGCTCATGAGAACAAGGATGAAATTTCGAAGTCATTGACATACACGAGCCCGCTGATTCACGCACTCACCCACTTCTAGTTGATACCCAACACCGTTTATACCGTGGCGAAGTCGCGCAAGAATTTTTCCTGCGACTTCACCACAACATCCACATGTGTCTTCGACATCGGCACTCCCCTAGAAAAGAAGCAAATCGGTATTTATATGGATAAAAACTCCGCGAACAGGACTCACGCAGATAGCGCAAGAGCCTGCGCCGTGCGGACCAAGTTCTTGATTGTGCGTCCGTTAAAGGGCTTCTCCGCCAGTTCATCTAACTCCGCGTCCGAGATAGTCGCAACTGTAGCAGGATCGTCGAGCTTGACCATGTCCGTAGGCGTTGAGCGTCCGGACCCGTCGTTGTCCCCCATTTTCACGCCGGCAAGTTCGAAGAATTTCCCCCAGATGACCCGGCGAGAGCTCAAGTCGTGCTCCGGGTATTTTATCGCTGAGACATTTATGTAAATCCAGTGTCATGTTAAGCACATTTGCCGCTTGCGCACCGATGGAGAAGCGAGAAAGGAACGCTGCGTCGAACGTCTTGATGCGGTTGGTTGTCAAAAACAGCACACCACGGTGGTATTCAAGGATCCGCAACGCAACAGAGACCAAAGTGTTGCGCTCGATCTGTTCGTAAGAATATATATAGGTGACTGAAATTAAGACTCCGACTCATACACACCTCATGCAAGCTGCGTTGCTCTAGGAAAACCTCGAAACCAACACTGGTGATTAGGATGAGGTCTGAAAATGTTTGAACAACATACATCCGCTTCATCGATGAGTAGAACTGCGTCCCAAGCGGTAGCGAGCTGATAAGATATGTCGGGTCACTGAACAGGCAAGCTGCAAGCAAGGGACGTTACACTGAGGATCGCCTTGAGTTTCTCTTCCAGAACGGATGGCTTTGTGGACAATTCGGACGATCCGACGATATAGAGCGGCCGTTTCAAATGCTCTGCAACAGCTTCCGCAGTCAAAGTCTAGATAGAAATGGAGGTTAAACGATGATTCCATTCATAAGATAGAAAGATTGACCTTGCCGGTGCCCGGAGGACCATGCAGTACGCAGATCTACACAGCGAAGTATATTTCTCACGGTTCAACTCAGCAAATGAAACTTACGAGTCCGCCGCTTTTTCCAGTGATGACGTCCGAGATAATTTTCGATGTGGTGTTTGAGTTCCGAGTCACCTGAACTAGGGATTTTATAAGGATCTGTGCGATTGTGAGAACTTCTCATTGGAAATTAGTGATTTTTGTTACCTTCGTCTCGGGATCCAACACAAGATGGTCCCATGCGTTTTCGTCAAACGCAACAGGCCCAACTTCAAGAACTGGAAATGTTGACCATATCTAGTTCATTATCTGGATCAGGGAACATAAAGGATCAGAGGAGCATTGATCACCTTTTGCGTGAGGTTGAAGCCGAAGACGCTTCCAGGCAAAAGCCACAGATCCTCGTCCGGAAAGTCAAGATGTTCCTCGCCACTGTAATCCTGTCGGCGTCCGGCCATGAGAGCGGGAAAATACTGACGGCTCGCGGACATTATCTTCCCCCAAATCTGATCCAAGCCTATCCACGATGATGCGGTCCTGGATACGTAACTGAAGTCAATAGACGGTGTTTATTCGAAAGATTCGACGGACTTTACGGTCTTCAAAAAGAACATTGAGTACAGGCAAATAGAACGAGAAACGGTATACTGACGCGATCTGTAATGGCAGCCGGCCAGCGCAGTGTACAATCTGCCACGAGCCATGAGTGCTGTCTCCACATCCGACGTTAACGGTTGACAATCAAGTGAGGCAAGATCTCTTGTTCCCTGTGGCACCGGATAAGGGCAAATTGCTGTTGGGAGAAAGATATTACGAACAGGGTAAGAGGAAATGCTGTAAGAAATCGGGATTTGGTTGTACGAAGATCCGTTCCACTCGAACGCACTTCCGGAGAGACTCAAACTCGATTTGCGTCTGTTTATAGAAATATTTAGCAAGGAAGGGCATCCATCAGCTTTAAGAGATGAACCCGTTGTGAACACGGTATGCACGACGCTCCAGTCGAAATCCAGTCGCCTCAGGTGTCTGTAAGTATACTTGATCGAGGCATGAAGAAAAACCAAGCACCAAATTCTTGTTCCATGGATTGAGGCAATACCGCTGGTTTACCTCGAAATAAAAGACGAGAAGAGAAAACTCGATGCAGCCGTCGGCAAGCTGAAGAGCTAGTTTCTCGGCCCTGTCAAAGAAACGATCAATAAAAGCTAAAAGCTTCGCTAGAACAAATCAAGGTACTTGGGCTTGTAAAGTTCCAGAAGATAAGCCGTCAAAACGGAAATATGTTCCTGGGCCTCCTCTAAGAACTGATTGATATGGCTTTCCGGGTGCGTGTCTGCAATGGATAAGTTCGTGGTTATTCCATTATGGTCGGCGCTCGCACCTTTCTTTGCCTCCTGGCATCCCAGAGACGCAGCAAACTCGCGCTTATCGACCATATTCGATTCCGTTGATTCTGCCGACAAATGCAACGCTATGGTTGATAATTTCTCTTGTAGAATAGGGATATCCGGGAGCAAACTGTCGGCTGTACGCTCTGGGGACTCGTCGTAAAACTCGTCGCCGTAAGATGTTCTGGGATTAACAAATGAGCGAAGAAAATTGCGTAGGCTTTGATAGACCAGACACTCGCCTAAGATACTTGACGAGGGTTTCACTGAAGTTGGTGAGGACCAGTTCCCCATCGTCTGGGAGTGACATTAAAAGGAATTCAGACGTAAATTCGACCCTGAATTACCACCAGGTTTTCCATGCCGAATATTGACGTAGAAATACATCCCGAGGTCTTTCTCAGGTACGGGGATTTCGTACCGGGACGCGTCGTACGGGATCCATCGCTGTGCCCATTCATACCTTAGACTGAGGTAAGCTAATATAGTCAACCTCAGAGAACTTGCGCACCAGATTTCCTCTCGAACAAGATAGTGGTCCTTTCGATCCACAATTCCATCGAAAGGCTCTTCTGGCTCTTCCGACTTAGTCGACTTGATCTCGTCCTCGTCCGTTTGCAGCGCTGTCTTTGGCATATTGCAGTTGCAGACGCTGGGTGCAGAATCCCATGCACCGCTGGATGCCCAGTCATGGGGGACACCCCAGCCTGAGGCTTGTTTATTCGTACGCTTGGGCTTAGCAGTCATTGAGGTACGAGGACAAGAAGCTGGCGTCTAATCTTCCGACGACACCCAACCTTTATATGATACCGCAATGCTGTAGAGGAACCTTGATTGGAATGTCACAATTAGAGCCGCGCGAGTCATTGCGGACTTTCGATACAGTTCTATAGGTTTCGATTTGTTGTTCCGTGCGGCAGAAAGGAGCGCCAGATGGTCAAGTGGTGCGTGGCGTCTAACTAAGCGCTTTATTATTACGGGCTGGACGGTGAGCGCCTATCGATCCTATCGATAACTGAACTGCTGATCCACGCGTTCACGGCCCATACTGCAACGGCGTGGCTACGCGGCGACGTTTCCAAGTACTCAGCGAACATATAGCCCGAGATGGATGAAGCTCCCAATCAAGTTGAGTTCGTTGGTCTCAGGAAGAAACAGTGGGTCAAGGTTCGACGAGTTTCGCTCAGACACGGTGGTACGGGCTGTTAGATGGTTGTGGTTGAAAAGAAAGCGACGATCAGTGCCGGTGATTGCCGGCGCGTGACAGTCACAAACTTGCACACAACCGCAATGAATGAGTGAGTATCAAGGTGGGGAGAGATCTGCTTCTGAAAATGGAGCGTTATCAGGGCTCGCAATAGGGAGTAAGCGGGAATTTCCGCGCCATTGCCAAGCAAGTCACATCGAGATGGGATAAAGAATCAAAGACTGCCCAATTTCTTGGTTATGTTCTTCCACTGAGCCGATTTGGATGCCCAGGCTATGCGGTAAAAGGACTCCATATGTCCCCTCAAGTGCGCTCCAAGCTGTAGGAATTGCCACATTCGTCCGAGCAACTTTTTCATTCTCCCGAGAAATAGATTTCTCGGAGCCTCTCAGATCAAGATGAGCACAAACGAGAAAATTGGAATAGTTTACAAGTACAAGTACATTTTCGTGTTACAGAGTCAGCATCAAATATCGAAAGCGGCGCTCTTCCACCCAGGATTTTTCTTCTCTATCGCCGACTTCTCGTCCACACTACGTTTGAAGGACTGCACCTGCCCCTTGCCCTCCCCGACTAAGCCCCGCAGCTGTGTCTTCATGTCTGCTGCGTCACCAGTCTGACCCTGGACCGACCGGAGCGCCTGCGCGTTCTTCTGCTCCAAACTCTGCGAGCCCGTCCCCAACGGTCCGCGCTTCTCCCCAGACAGAACCTGCGGCTCGGCGCCCATCGCGAGTTTCGCCCCGTCCCGAGCACTCTCCTCGAGAACCACACCGGTACCGGTCGGCCGCACGCTCCAGCTCCGTTCGCGAACCAAGCGCCCGATCTCGGACCAGACCGCCGCAGCAAGAGCGGCTCCGCGCCCAGCGCCTGCATCCCCAAACACCTCAGCGCGGCGCCCGACATCCCAAGCGACGCCGTCGAGTCCATCCAAGGCCACGCGCAGCTGCTCCGTCAGCGTGCGCCCCAGCGCGTCGCGGATGCGTTTGTTGAACATCGGCTTCAACAGCTGGAGCACGACGTCGTGGTTGCTCTCGCGCACCTTGAGCTTGACGTCGTTCCCGATCTTCACCGTCAGCCCCTCGATGTGAAGGTACCCGCGCGTCGCCTCGCGCTCCTTCGCGGACTGGATGAGCCGGAGCTTGATGTCGACGTCGAGGCCCTGCGGGGGCATGGCCATCTCGAGGAGCCCCGTGATTTCGCTCGGCTTGAGCGCCGCGGCCTTCTTGTCCTTGTAGTAGAAGGAGACGTCCTTGAGCGTGAGTTGCACGGCTTGTAGCTGGATGTGCGTGGATGTCCCGACGTTCGTGGAGGCCGGTGCGTTTTTGGACGTGCGCACGTCGAGGTCGGTGGTGTTGCGCACGAAAATGTGGGCCGGATCTAGCGCGAACGACGAGATGTCGAGATTCTCGAGCACAAGCTCGATATCGTCGTCGACGTACTCCGTGCGGGGGATGGGGATATCCTTGAGCTGAGAGAGCATACACTAGATCGGAGTACGTGAGCAAGAACGTGTATCGAAGGAGAGAGATACTAACCGGAGCGTACACCGTGAAGAGATCGCGGAAAACCCAGATCGGCTGCTCCAACAATCCCTCTTCTGCCTCCGAAAGCCCGCTCTCCACATCCTTGCCGAGCTGGATATGCGCCACCCGCAGACGCTGAATGTCCTCATCGGCCATCAGCGCGGCTCCGAAAGTCTGAGCAGTCTCCTTGAGCTCAGCCCAAGCGCGGGCGGCGTCTGTATCCGGGGCGAGAAGGGTCTGGCGCCGTTTCTTCAGATCGCGTCGAGCCTCCTGAGCTTCATCCGAGCTGGGATACTCGGGATCCTCAAGGCTTCTGTGAGCATGAGCGAAGAATTTGTCGACCCACGTCTTGAATTCGCCCGAGTTGGCGCGCACTGTGTCGAGGAAACCCTGCGCCTTTGCGAGAACAGCGTCAACGGAGCTTTCCGGTTTGGCGAAGCGGTCCAAGAGGGTCTTGAACCCATGGAGCGCCTGGTGGATGTGCTGTTCCGGCGAGGTGTCCTCAACGAAGGAATCCAACGTGAAAGGCTGGTTCGAAGCAGTGTCGAATCCCTTCGAAACCCACTTGTGAAGAGTGTCGAAAAGCGTGGAGAGCGAAGAGCGGTAAGCTGGGTCTGTCTGAGCGCGTTCGCAAGCCTACGGCAGGTGAGAATGGATCGGGGGTATCGGATTGAGACTCACTTTATAATATGAACGCCAAAGATGGATGTTAGCGCGCTCAGAGATATTTTCAGAGATGTTTTCCGTTTTTGCTTTTGCTGATTGATGCGCGCCGATAACCGCAGAGCCAGCGTCTTTCACGGTATCCATCTTGTGCTCGAAGGCGATGCGCGGGTCTTCAAGCTTTTGCTCATCGAGACCCTTCTTGTCGCGGCCGAGAGCGTCGCGCTCGCCCTCCTGCACACCCTGCTCGATGTCGCGGAGGCTATCTTTGGTACGGCCCGCTTGGTCTTGCACAACCTCTGCCGCGTCCGCGAGAGTGAGGCGAATGAAGGAGGCAAAGTCGCCGGCGATGAAGCCGCCGTCCGAGATGATATTGTTCCAGACGATGGAGAGGATGGTGCGAAGAGAGCTGCGAACAGCCTCGATGTCCGATGAGACCTCTTCCTTGTCCCCGACGACGCCGCCGGCCGAATCCACGGGGGTGTTGACGTCAGCTTCGGTGAGGTGCCAGAGCGCCTCCTGCAGTAGACTATCTTCTGTAACTATGAGTGAGAAAAATGATTGAAATCGATGAGGCGCGACACGCACGGTTTTTGTTCGAGTTGAGCGCTCTGTACGAATCAAGAATCCCGCGTACGTCGTTCGCCAAAACACGACCCTGGCCGCTCAGATTTTCCTCAGAGGGCTGAACGGCGACATGCGTCAGCCAGTCGATGAGTGCATTGAGTTGGACAGTTGAAGGGAATTTCCCTGCGTCGAGAGCAGCGGTGATAGAAGCAATTTTTTCCATGGCAGTTTATTTGAGAGACGCAGGCGACGCGAACCCAACTTATACCCCGCGGTAGCCAAATTTTGGAGGCAGAATGAGCTTAACATGACGTCGGAGAGGGAGAGAAGAGTGGCGAATGCTATCATGCATGACGGACCAGGGAAAGCAACGTGTATTTCTCTTACAGTCGCCGAGAGTCCGAGACGTCGGCGTGGGCTGGATGAACGACTGGTGACGCAAAGGACCCACAAAGAACTTGCTAGAACGTCCCAGGGGATAGTCTCCGCGGGGCCGCGCAGACGGGGAAAAAACAATTCAAGAGTGAAACGGTTTGGCGCGAGGCAGTCTGAGGCAGGTGCACGGAGGAAACAACTTGTGGAAGTGCATCAAAGGGATCAACGACTCTGATCAACACACCCAAACTAACGCTGTTGAACAAATCGGGTATTTAGATTTTCACCAACGAAATTCCACGCCAACAGGCTAAATAACTAAGATCACAAGCACAAAGGAAATGATCAAACAATTGAATGAATTCGCAGTACAGAGTATTGAGTTGGGATACGATTACATCGACAAGTTATGCTACAACCGACGAGAAAAGTGGAAATGGAAATACACTTCAAATATCAAACGCCGCGCTCTTCCACCCCGGAGTCTGCTTCTCCAGCGCAGATTTTTCCTCAACACTGCGCTGGAATGACCGCACATGCCGCCGCCCCTCCTTCACAAGGCCCTGCACCTGGTGCTGCACGTCCGTCACTCCCTCGCTCACCGCCTGCGCCGCATCCTGCGGCGCCCCAACTTCTCCCTTGACAGACTGGACTACATCCCCGACGCGCTTCTCCAGACTCTCCGACCCCGTCCCCACCGGCCCGCGCTTGTCCCCGCTCAACACCTGCGGCTCAGCACCAATCGCGAACTTCGCTCCACCGCGCACACTCTCCTCGAGCACAACGCCCGTGCCAGTCGCCCTCCACCCCGCGCTGCGCTCGCGACTCAAGCGCCCGATTTCAGACCACACGGCCGCCGCGAGCGACGCCCCGCGCCCCAAACCCGTGTCCGAGAAGACCTCCGCGCGCTGACCCACATCCCACGCAACGCCGTCCAGCCACTCCAGCCCCGCGCGCAGCTGCTCCCCGAGCGAGCGCCCGAGCGCCTCGCGGAAGCGCATGTTGAAGATGGGCTTGAACAGCGCGAGCATGATGGCGTGGTTGCTCTCGCGCACGTCGACCTCGACGTTGTCGGCGATGGTCACGGTGAGCATCTCGATGTGGTGGTACGCGCGCTGGACGCGGCGCTCCTCCGCGGTGGGGATGAGCCTGATCTTGATGTCGACGTCAATGCCCTGCGGGGGCATGTTCAGCGCGAGGAGACCGGTATATTCGTTCGGCGGGAGGGTCGCGTTCTTGTCCTTGTAGTAGAAGGAGACGTCCTCGAGCGCGAGCTGTACGGCCTGCAGGCGGATGTGCGTGAAGGTGCCGACGCCGGTGGTCGCTGGTGCGGTTTCCGATGTGCGAACATCGACGTCGGTGATGTTCCGGATGAAGATGTGCGCGGGGTTGAGCCCGAACGAAGAAATGTCGAGGTTCTCGAGGACGAGATCGATATCGTTGTCGGAGAACTCGGTACGCGGGATAGGGAGGTCCTTGAGCATCGCAAGCATGCGCTGAGAGGGAAATCGTCAGTAAAGACACGTGAATGGAGAAAAGAAAACCAACCGGAGCATATACAGCGAAGAGATCGCGCCAGAACCATGACGCGCGCTCCATGACTGCCTGCACACCAGTCTCGGCCGTCTCTCCTGCCTCCACAAGGCCACTCTCGACGTCCTGTCCCAACTGCACGTTGGCCACCCGAACACGCTGGATGTCCGCATCCGCCGTCAGCGCATTGCCGAACGCCGACACAGTCTCCTTAAGCTCGGCCCAAGTGCGCCCCGCGGTGGTGTCCGTGTCGAGGATCTCACGACCGCGCTTACGCAGGTCTTTCCGCGTGGCGCGCGCCTCGTCCGAGCGGGGGTACTTGGGGTCCTCCAGGCTCTTGTGAGCGTACTCGAAG
Source organism: Mycena polygramma (assembly GCA_029449255.1). Taxonomy (NCBI): domain Eukaryota; kingdom Fungi; phylum Basidiomycota; class Agaricomycetes; order Agaricales; family Mycenaceae; genus Mycena; species Mycena polygramma. The sequence goes on from JARKID010000198.1 coordinate 87,837, forward strand.
AACTTATCCACCCACGCCTTGACTTTGACAGAGTCGCCGCGCACCGCGTTGACGAAGTGCTGCGACTTGTCGAGGACGGCGTCGACGGAGCTCTGGGGCTTGGCGAAGCGGTCCAGTAGGGTCTGGAGGCCGTTGAGCGCCTTGTGGATGTGCTGCTCGGGCGTGGTGTCCTCGACGAGCGAGTCCAAGGTGAAGGACTTGTCCGTGGCGGTGTCGAACGCCTTGTTGATCCACTTGTGAAGAGTGTCGAAGAGCGTGGAGAGCGCAGAGCGGTATTCTGGGTCTTTTTGAGCGCGTTCACAAGCCTAGAACGGATTAGAAAAGTCAGAGATAGTCGAAGTAAAACACACCTTGTAATATGCGCCTTGGAGGCGGGCGGTAGTGCGATCTGAGACGTCCTCGGTCTTCTCTTTGGCCGACTGCCCTGCACCGATGACGCTAGATCCAGTCTCCTTGAGAGTGTCCATGCCGTGCTCGAAAGCTACGCGCAGGTCCTCTTCCTCCTCCAGACGCTTCTTATCGCGCCCGAGGTTGTCGCGCTTGCCATCCTGCACGCCCTGCTCGATATCGCGAAGACCGTCCGCCGCACGCCCTGCCTGATCTTGGATAACCTCAGCCGCATCCGCGAGAGCGAGACGGGTGAAGGAAGCAAAATCGTTGAACAGGAAGCCGCCCTCGGAAGAGAGGCTTTGCCAGACGATGGAGAGGATGGTGCGGAGGGAGCTGCGAAGAGCATCAACGTCGTTCGAGACCTCCTTGGTGTTGACGACGTCGCTTGTCGAGTCGACGGTGGTGTTGAGCTCGCCTTGGTTCAGATGCCAGACGATCTCTTGTAACAGGTTGTCCTCTGAAACAAATGTTCAGAAAGAGAAGGTGTTGGCGAGGGAGAAAAAGAACATACTGTTCTTGTTCGCGTTGAGCAACTTGTACGACTCGAGAACCTTGCGGATGTCATTGGCCAATAAGCGGCCTTGACCGCTCAAACTGTCCTCGGCGGGCTGAACGGCGGGGATTACGGAGCGCGTGAGCCAGTCCAAGAAGTTGTTGACCTGCTCGGTCGTAGGGAATTTTCCTGCATCGAGTGCAGCAGTGATAGAGGTGATTTTGTCCATGGTAGAAGGAGGAAGATGTTGAGTGGACAATACAATTTTGACGTCTTATATATCCACTTTAGAATGCATGAGCACGCCATGACGTATTGGAGCGGCGGGATAGCCAGGACTCAGACTCGGGCAGGCATCATGGATGACGGCCAATCGACTGCGCCGGGGTAGTCGCAAGACAGCGAAAAGCCTGAAAGGTATGCGAATGCCTGAACCGGACGGTGCAAAACGGGGACCTGGCGAAAATGAGGTTTCTTTAGGGGTGCAATGACTTTTCTTCGGGGCGGGGATAAGTGTTTGAGACATAGATTTTATCGCTTCACAGCTACGCGTCCAAGTCCAGGAGGAACAAGCGCCGTGGAAGAACTTGAAGGAAAACAGAACAGAGTCCGATCAATGATGCTAAACAACGCGTACAAACAACCGCTCTCGGCCAAATTTGGGGATTTCGACATCAATTCGACATCCATCCACCCAATTCAGTCCAACCATCTTTCCCTTCTTTTCCCGGATACCGGACGCCGGGAGGGCATCTGCAGGCAGCCGACTCTGTGAAATAAGTACGTCAATCACTCCGCCTTCAGCTAACTTCAACCTGGACGAGCTCTCACTGTCAGTGCTTCTCGATGCGATAGATGATGGCTAGGGAAACAGCGATGAGGCCGCCTGATAGTAATGTCTCTAAATCAACCATGATGGTGGTCAAGTTCGAAAGGAGGGCCAGTCACGCGCGTCACGCATCGTCTCCTATTTCAAACGCGCAGCGACACAATCCATCCGCCCGACTCTGTACAAAGAACGGGAGGCACGAGATATCCCCATATCAGTCTTTCACCTCCCAAAGTATCCGTCTCCGTGGTCTTAATGCTCGGCATAGCAGCCAGGCGGAAAACCTCAACAATCTCGACTATTCTCAAACTACATATCCCGGCCTCATCTGGACGCACTGCGATCTAGTCACGGACTTGGACCGCCGAAAGTAGGCGAGGGTTACGGGTTTCGCCTGACAGAATGGCCAATGAATTTCAGGCAATGACTCGAGCGTAGACGCTGTTACTAACCAAACTCCGACCGAATGCCAGCGCGAAATGCCTCGCCGTTTGCCCGAATTGCAGCGTGCAATGACTTGAACTGAGTCTCAAGCGTGGCCGACACAGTGTCAAGTTCCTCCGAACTGGTATCGAGAACTTCGTGCATCCTCGAATAATCGGCAGCGAGCTCGTTTAAATGTGTTTCAATGATGGCAATTTCCCTGGCAGTTTGCTCGAGGAGCTTGCGGCCTTCGTGGAGCGTGTAGACAGCGAGGGACAGAACGGCGATGGTGAAGCCGGCGATGCACTCATTCATGGTGGTGGTCAGGAGTAGTCACACAGTTACGCGCCTCCACGTATGTAGTCTGGAAACAAAATGATCTCCACCAAAAGGATCGAAACACACCTGTGACGGCTTTTGTCTGTCCGAAACTTCGTAGACGTGAGTGGGCACTAGGATAGGAATTTACAGTACAACAATCCTGTCTATAACGACAATTACCTCGGCGACATCGGAGGGCTCTTTCGTCTCGCGCCGCCGGTGCTGTCGCGATTACGCCGTGTCTCGATCCGCACATACTCGCTGTCGTCCCCGATCGACTGGCCGTCTTTGGATACGCCCGCGTACGCCTGGTCGAGGTAGATATGAGCGGCTGTATGATGTATACTGGTCCGGATATTGCGAAGCTTACCTCGCCGAGCATCTGCATCGCGACGGCGCGCAGATTAGCCTTCTCGCGGGTGATGGTCGGGTCTTCTAGTACCCGCTCGCACGTCTCGCGCAGGACGGACTCGATCTCGAGTTTCGCTCCCTAACACAGAAGATGAGTGCGCACACCGACAACAATCCGAGGAAGCACAGTACCTTGAACAACGCCTGCAGCCCCTTCTCAGCCGCCGTCTCCTCAAGCTTCTTCTTGTCCTCGGGACTCAGATTCCCCGCACGCTCGGCGGCCTGGATCTGGTCGAACACAGATTTGAGCTCGATGGCAGACCGCAGCGTCGAAACACTGAGCGTGTGTTAGGGAAGTGGGTCGGTGGGGGAGGGGCAACTTACGTCTCGCTGAAGACATGATATTTGCCCTGCACGTTGTGTAGCCATCCGCCGACGCCGAGGAAGGTTTGGTTCGTTGCGAGGTGGTGTTTCGCTTTGGAGACGTACACAAAGCCGATGGCTTGCAGGAGTTCCACGCCGTACGACTCTTGCTTCAGTTGCCTGTTTGCATGAAAGTGAGCAAGCGAAGGTAGTAGGTTAGTAAAACGCACTCTGCCTCCAGCGCACATATCGTCCGCCAGCTTCCGGCGACATCGGGATCGTCTGGGCCCGTCGCCGATTCCGTAAATATGCTGAGCTTTCGCTCGAGATTCTCCACGAGCTTTTTGATGCGCTCCTCCCGCGCCTTGGCCTTCTCCGCCCTCTTGGCTTGGTCCTTCGCCTCCTTGGCCGCCTTCTCCTCCTCGCTTAGGACCGGCCGTCCCTTGGCGTCGAGGATGCGCGTCCCGGCTCGCTCTTGCTCCTCCTGTTCCGCCTCGTCCGCCTCCTGCAGCGCCGCCTTCATGTCGCGCGCCAGACTGATGGTCCCGATGATGGGGATGAAGCGGTCGCCGCCGAATATCGCGCCGAACACCTCCTCGGGGTCGACGAATCCGCCCTCGGGCGCGCTCTCCTTCGGGCCATACTCGTTGTATTTCTTCCGCAGCGCATCGTCCGATAACGTCTGTAGCATGATTTATTCGCGCGAACCCAAATGAAATCCAGGGGGTAGGTATACCTGATATGCAATCGCGATTTCCTTGAACCGTTCCTCCGCAAGCGGGTCTGCAGTGCGCGTCAGACCAAGGGAAACATATTACTCGGACGTCATTACCATCGGGATTTTTATCCGGGTGGTGCTTGATCGCCATTCGCCCTGCGTTGGATTAGCAGCCAGTAATTTAGTGAACTATAGACCACGCACGATAGGCCTTCTTGATTTCATCGGTGGTAGCTGCGGGTGTTATCCCGAGGATATCGTAGTACCCCGTCTCGAGTGGCCGTTCCTGCGTGCCGAACTTGCGTCCCTTTCTCGGCGGCGGTGCTGCATTGGACTGGCCGGCACCGGCGCTCGACGAAGAGGCCCCAGCGGACGATGAGGGTATTTGCGCCGCGTAGAACGCATGCGAGATGACGTTCTCGCACTTGAAGCAGCGGATGCGGAGCAGCGCGCCTTGGCGTGGATGGGGCGTCGGGACGGGGAATTCGAGGGCAGCCTTGCATTTGGGGCAGCCGGAGGCTATCTGGATATGCGGGATGACCGGCCGCGAGGGCAGTATGGAGGACGAGGACGAGCTCATGGCGGCAGCACGCAAACAGCACAAATGCGGTGTTGGGATACGGCGCCGCGTCAAGCCGAGTCTTTGCGTAGTCCACAAATTCTTCCCGACGGCGTGGCCCCAGATAATACGCTGGGACATCCCGCGGATTAGTTGGGTCGGGAGCTTGTGAGCAAACGGAGGACCAGCACGAAAACCCGAAAAAGTCAAGTTATTTGTAACTTACGCGACTGATCGCGTTCGAATTCCGAGAGAAATACCAAGCTCAAGCCAGGCTCACAATTATGCTGACAGAAATTAGGAACTGGATCGTATACAGAAGGTAGTATCCTTGCGGGGCGTGGAACATTTTTTTTGGTGTGGAGCTTGGTCGAAATTCCATTCCACAGATACATATCTATAATGTTACTTCTATGTTCTCTACAAAAGGTACGGCTCGTATATATCAGTGTACGGCTCAAACAGCCGCATGCAGCGCGGTTCGGAGACGTTCCACTTGGCCATGGAGAACGGCGCGCCGGGAAGGTAGCACGATTCCTGTCGCCAGTGAGTGCAATGAACGAAGGATACCAGTAGTCAAAACACTTACATCGAACGCACACGCAGGGCGACATTTCACCCACTCGGCCCACCCCAGCCAGTCCACGAGCCGGTCCACGTCCGCCCTCCACTTGGGCGTCAGAGAATCGCGCAGCTCGAGAACGCCCTCGGCCCACATCCCGACAAGGGTGCGGCAGATTTCGCGCGTCGTTTCTCGCGCGGATGTGAGCAACAAATGCTCCGACGCGGTAAAGTTCGTTTGATCGAACAGGGTGTGAGTCGTCGCGCACAGCCGGAAGACTGGGGCCGCCCATGTGGTGTCCGACCCTGAGCGAGGCGGGACAGCTGCATGAACCCGGTACGGTGCGAGCGCGGTCTTGATCAGGACAAATGCCCGGTCTGGGGAGGTATCTTCATGCAGGATGCTCTGCAGCACCTCCAGTCGCGTCGCATAGCGGGCACGGATAACCTGGAACAGCGCGCGCCAGTCGATGCCGCTCTGAGATGGAGAAGCTGGGATTGCGCGTACGCGGTCCACGACCGCCTGTGCATCGTGAGCGTCTATCCCGAGTACGCGATGCTCACGGCGTGCAAGCCTATGTCGACGTGGAACAAGACTAGGCGCAAGGTCGACATCGTACAAAGAGACTGCATGCGTGAGATCGAGTTGGATGCGCATCTCGCCGGGGTAATGGTCGTGCCACGCGCCGGAATGCATGAACGCATACATAAGATGGGGTATCAGCGGCTCCTGCTCGAGTCTGGACAAACTCGCGACTTGAACGCCAGCGGTGAAATCGCACAGCATAACCTCACTGACACGGGATGAGTTGCGTCGTGGGGAAAGAACAAAGATGATACTGACAAGTTCAGTTGCATTCTGGAACGTGGGTGTTATTTTAACTGAGATCGTGACGCAGACAAAAGCGCGACTTGCCTTACATACCCGTCGATCCCCATCGTATCTGCGAAATCACACAGACGGTGCAGACGCTTGTACTCCCAGTCTACGGTGGCGCGTTCCGGCAGCACCGCGCCCCAGGCGAGTAGATCTTGGGCATCCATAGGTCCATCAAATATCTTGGTCGCACTACTTCCGTCGAAATATAAGATACGCAGCGGCCGAGTGGCGACAAGAGTCATAAGCAAGCACTGCTCGTCGCAGAACAAGCGCGCAAACTCCATGTCGAAGGCGGCCCATTCCGCCGTGGTTGGCAGAGATTCGTTACGAACCCCGTGGAAAAGCAGTGTGCCCGTTGGAATTGTGCCAGGCACAATGGTATGACCTTCAGACGGTATAATTACAGCTGTACTGCGATGCTATCTGAGGCATACAGACCACTGTGGTATTTGGTGTTGGGCCAGTGCTGTAACAGGGAGCTGACAGTGTCGAATACAAGATGGCCGGTAGAATTGACGTTCGGCAGTGTGTTGAGGTTCCAATCATCCCCAGCATTATTCAGGCTCCAATCATCCCCAGCAGCAAGCGGAACCTGAGCAGACCGAACAGCATCGAAGGGAAGCAGAAGTAAGAAACTGAGCGAGAGCATGTAACAAGAACAAAGCAAGTCCCGATTTGGATTCAACAAAGGTTATCTTCGACTCTCATAGCCTCGTTTCTATGTTCACCTCCAGAAATAACGGCGCGTTGCTGGACGCGCAGATACGGATCCCGGCGGCTCTGCATTGACCGGACTGCCCGTTATTGCCACAGTTATCACCGTATCAACAATTCTGTGATTCTCGATCCAGATCGGACTCGCCGTCACCGTGGCCTGCCCTGGCCTGCCGTGCCTCTCCGGATCCCACCGACAATTAAATGATGCGACTCTCCAGTCGCTATGTGCAGATCCCGAGCTGTCGATAGCCGTGCTTTCTGTCAACTCACTTCGAGGTCAAGCCGATGTCGTCTTCAAACCGCTCTTTTGGGGAACCTTCCTGTCTCAGTCTAGTCGCCCTAGCTGTCCTCGTTTACTGGCAGTGGTCCAAATATACCATGTATGAAGACGCCGAGACGCCACTGGCTTTCATCAGGCATCTACATGTATCGGTGAATACGCGAAGTTTGGTCTGATTCCGGTGGGAGCACCACCGTTGCTGGGCACAGAGCAAAATTTCGGGGAACCGCCAGTAAACATCGGACAAAATATAATCCTTTTCCACGCACGGATGGCGCTCGTTTCAGAATCGTTATGCCGGCCCTGATCCACTTCGGACGACAAACGTTGGACAAAATCAAAAGGCGAAACTGTTCCCTCGTTCTGTTCCCGTGTCAATGGTCGAGAACACTTGAAGCTGGACGTCGACTTGAAATTCCGACTGGTATTGCTTGCGATGGATATGTCGTCCTCAGGTGATGTGCTAACTGCTGCCGTAGTCAAAGCGAAACGCGATGGCGAATACTTACGGACGCGGTCAGAGGCTGCGATGTTGTGATCTTGCAATCAGCTCGGTCCCCTCGCATCCTCGGCGGCGATGGCTCATCGCGTCCGCCATTTTACCCACCCGCGTCAAAGTTGAAGATATCTCGAAGATGCAACGGTCATTCTCGGTCAGCCTCCGTTGGCGATCTGGGATATTGCAATTTGCACCCACGGAATAATCCGAACTCGGCTTTGCGCATCACCGTAATGGATCAATCGGTGATCTCGAGTATTGAGGCTCTCGCGACATACGACCAGATACGACCCTTGGTCTCAAGCTTGGTCTACGTTGGCGATGAATGGTATTATTTCAGTGATCGTCGTAAAGCTCAAGGCCAGCCCAGCGAGAGAAAGTCGTTCCTTGGGATCCGATGCCCCGCCTTTGATAGGGTTGATTGTCGCCCAACGACGGCTGTCACCGTTTGTGCTGATCCCGGTTGTAACTTCAGCTCAGCATCAAGATGGCATCATCACTTGTGTCTTTATCGCTGCTTTAAAGAGCGACGGCGTACGCAACTTGATTTATTCCTTTTCTTCTTTCCCCCGCTTCTCCCTCCCTCCGCCCGCCGCCCTCCCTGCCGTTCGAAGATCCCCGCCTGGTGTGCGTGCTGCTACCCTTCAATTGTCGTTCCCAGCTGACCTGACGCGTCCCCTCCAGATCTCGCGACTCTTCACGGCCTCATTAAACCCGCCCTTTAATACTTTATTCTTTACACTACACCATTTATTCGCCTATTTGACTTTCAAACCTTCAAACCCTTTAAACCTTCAACTTCAGACCTTTGAAATGTCTTCCTTCACCCACGCAACCCCTCCCTCTCCTACATCATCCGCCTCGTCTGGCTCTACGGGTCCCCACACTCCCGGATCCTCTCCCAGCGTCGCGTACCCGCCGAACCTTGCTCTGCCTGTCCTCCCCGACCTCGAAGTCCGCTTCTCCAACCTCGACGGCTACGAGGACACCAGCGCTGGTGGCGTGAAGCGCACGCTGAAGATGAAGCAGCGTGCCAATACGGCTGAGCGTCGCGCATCCCACAACGCTGTTGAGAGACAGCGCCGGGAGGCGCTCAACGCGCGCTTCCTCGTATGTTTCATGTATATCTGCTACTAGATTGATCTGACTCACAAATTTAGGACCTGGCTGCCATCCTCCCTAACTTGGCCAACGTTCGGCGGCCATCAAAGTCGAGCATCGTCAACTCGTCGATTGCCCATGTCCACGCGTCGCGTCGCCACCGGATCCTCGCCGCGCAGCAGCTTCACCTGCTCGCGAGCGAGTGCGATTCTCTTCGCCGAGAGGCCAATGAATGGCGTTCGCGCGCTGGAGTGATGCGCCTCGACACTCCTTCAAGAGGAGACTCATTCTCGACGGTGATCGGCGAGGAGCTGCACTACGAGGTTGGCGACCTCCAGGGTGTGTGCGAAGAGGAGGACGTGGACGACTACGCAGTCAGCGCGGTGCCCGGATACCGGATGGAGGACGAGATGATGAGACTGCAGATGCTGCAGGCTCACCAACACGCACAGTCCCCGTTCGCCCACAACGTCCCTGTTATGGTGCTTCCTCCCCGCTCCGCGCCCCTCCCGCGGTCGTCCTCGGGCTCTCCTCACGGGCACGGCCTCGCGGACCACCCCTACGCGTATACCGGGCGGCCGCAGTCCCACGGCCACTCGCCCATGATCGCGTCTCCCACCGCATACGACAACTACGACCAACAACTGCAGCTCCAGCAGTTGATGATGCAGCAAGAGGCCGACGAGAAGTGGGCCTTCCAGCAGCAGATGATGCAAGCGCAGGGTGTTCTCGACCAGCAGATCCTGACGCAGGACCGGAGCCGGCAAGGGTCGGCTGTTTGGTGAATTCTCTGCGCTTTCAGGACTCGGACTTGGGGATTTCTTTCTTTTCACGTTAACTACTTGTCACTCACTAGCATCCATATCTTACCGTACTACCTAAATAATTTGGACACTTGTATTTTACTACCCTTATAACAATTCTTACTTAATAACAGCCGAACTAACCACAGTCAAGATTTTTGTGCAGCAACGCGGCGTCGAAGTACTTCCTAGTTTGCTATCTCGGGCGTCAGCCGTAAATGTGAGACCTGCTTTGTTCACCGATCGATTCGCATCATGCCTATTGTTCTCAAAAACCTTTTGAACTTGTCTTACTCTCGTGCCTCTGTCCATGGCTTCCACCTTGCGCCCAGTACCGACAGATTCCTTCCCGACCTCTACCTCCGCTGCCCAGGCTGAGACGGAGAAAGTTCTCCTCGAACATCTGCCAACAGACGAGAATAAGGCGTCCCCAACGCTCCAGAAGAATGCGCACATGCAATTTCTCATACGCAATATCGTGCAGGGCTTTCCTGCGCGGTACACCAGCCAGGACGCCAGCCAGGCATGGCTGATGTACTGGACTCTGCAAGCTTTCAGCGTCCTGCAGGTCGGCTTGGATCCCGGCAACAAGCAGAGGTGAGCCCTTTTCGCGTCCATAGTCAACAGTGGCCGATCTCGCCCCACTAGAGCGATTGATACGATAATGGCCTGGCAGCATCCGGACGGCGGCTTTGGCGGTGGACCGAAACAAGCGCCTCACCTGCTTCCCACCTACGCGTCGGTATGCGCGTTAGCTATTGCTGGACGCCCCGGTGAAGGGGGCGGATGGGACCAGATCGACCGGTGAGTACAGCTACTTCCCGGAAGGCATGCTTGTTGACTCTCTAAAATTGCTCTAAAAGAAAGAAGATGTACAAGTTCTTCATGTCTCTCAAACAACCTGATGGATCGTTCTTCGTCGCGCACCACTCTGAAGTCGACGTTCGGTGTGCTCGCTTATTTCATGTGCCTTGCAACGGTAGTCTGAACGCATACACTGCAGCGGAATCTATTGTCTTCTCGTTACCGCTACCCTTCTCGACATTATTACTCCCGAACTGGTTGAAGGCACCGCCGGATTCGTAGCTTCATGCCAGACATACGAGGGTGGTTTCTCTTCAGCATCCCAACCGTACTACGCCCCTGCTTCTTCTCCTGGTGCACCGCCGAAACTCTTGGAAACCCCGCGCCCGCCGCTTGGGGAGGCCCACGGTGGCTACACCTTCTGCGCTCTAGCATCATGGGTGATGCTGCAACCTTTCCTTCCCTCCACTTCGTCCCCGTCGGCGCCCAGGATCAACACAAAGTCTCTTCTGCGTTGGCTTGTACACATGCAGGGTGCCCCCGTCGAGCTGGGCGGCTTCAAAGGCCGTACGAACAAACTCGTTGACGGTTGCTACTCGTGGTGGGTAGGAGGCGCGTTTGCACTGCTGGAATCGATAGGTATAAACCCAGCCGCGGTGCCGGCCGCCACCGAGAAACATGAAGGGGAGGCCGCAAAGGACGGCGACTGGGACGACATCGACGGTATGTTCTTTTGCGTGTTAATAGACTACACGGACTCTGATACGCCGTTGTGCCCAGACTCTTTACTGAACCGCAAGGCGCTGCAAGAATATATTCTGTTCGCCGGTCAACATCCTGCTGGCGGATTGCGGGACAAACCTCCCAAGTAGGCGTTGCTGTATCAACCCTGATAGATGGCCCTTAAACTCTGTATCACAGGCACGCGGACGCGTATCATACGCTGTACTGCCTCGCTGGCCTGTCTTCCGCTCAGCACAAAGTGTTTCCCTCGCCTGTCCGGCGAAAAGAGCTCCTTGATTCCTGGACAGGTACGCTCCCATCCTTCCGCCAACTTCGTGTCCAATTCTCGTGCCATAGCGGCCGCCGAACCGACGAACGACGAGCTTCGGAAGCGTGTCTTTACAGACTCGCTTTGCTACACCGAGGAGGAAGGCACAGAGAAGATCGTCGGCGGTGCACCCAACCGAGTGGTTAGTAATTTTACTTTGCTTCGTTTCCGTATGCTCATCGCTGCACAGAATGCGACACACCCTGTTTTCAATCTAACGATTACTCACACCGAGGGTATGATGGCGCATTTCTATGGACAAGCGGTTCCGCCCCGGATATTCAAGTCCGCCGCAGTGGGCAAGACATGAATGAGGACGCGGTGTATCTGGATGAGCCTCTAGGACGAACCCTGTAAGGCATGGCATGTATTACTGACCTCATCGTTTTCGTTACCATTGTACTTTTGTGAACACGGAATGTTTTAAATTGTAACTCAAGGTGAACACACGGTGAAGCCGTAGGATGGGCGGGCGTCTCCAACATAAGAGTCCTCTCTACACTGCTTCGAGAATGTATTGCACATCTATTATAGCGCTCAGTTATAACTCTTCGCCGGTCGGTACGATCAGCAGCAGCTCTAAGTATGCTGGAGCTGCAGCTGCTGATGCCAGCGACAAATATTAATTGCTATGCGGACGGCTGCTGCTGTTTGGTGTCCTCTTCTATCGCGCGACCCACAGCCTCGTTATCCTCTGTGGTCTTGCCCTTGCCCGGAGGAGGAGGGTGGTAAACTTTGGCCTGTAGATGAAAGCAGCATCAATATCACGATAAAAAGTACGAGCACCGCGGCAAACCTTCTTCTGCTTCTTCTCCTTCGCGTTAGGGTCAGGGTACGCCAGCTTCTCGATTCTCTGAGCTTCCTCATCCTCAGCGAATGATTTACGGATGGGATCCAGCAGTCGGTTGATAGCATTGGTGACCGCCGTCTTCAAATCCTTCGGGTGCAACTTCTTCTCTTCAAAGTCGCGTCGAAGATCCTCGTACGTCTTGTAGTGCGTCGACCCTCCGAACTTCTCGTCCCTCTCGATAGAGAACACCGTCCCCTCCGGTGCGTCGTCGGTCGCGAAGGGCTTGATATCGGCCGTCGGGTCCAATAGCGATCCGCCCTGCTTCGCGTTTTCTAGCCGAAGCTTGCTGACGGGGATGAGCACGGCCTGCACGAACGCAAGGATCCCGTTTCCCTCCACGTTTCCCTCCTCGCAGAAGGCCGCCTTGATCTTCTTGCGCACGACTTCCGGCGCGTCGAGGAAGTCGATTTTGGAGTTGGGGTCGGAGGAGGACATCTTTCCTCCAGCCAGACCGGGGACCATCGCGTTCATCAGATGCGCCCGCTTGGCATAGCCGAGACGCGGGAGGTAAAGCTCAGCGAATGTGAAGATTTTTCGCTGCAATAGCCGTTAGCACAACCCAAATGACGAGATGAAGTCAACGAGCGTACCTGGTCGACGCCGCCGAACTGGAAGTCTACCCCGAGGTACTGTTCGTCAAGGGCCTGGAGCCCGGGGTAGATCAGCCCGCTGAGAAGCGGGTTGTCGACTTGTTTCACGACCTCCGCACCAGCCTTCTTCGCGTCGTGTTCCGTCACGGTCGCGCACAATCGGTAATTGTCCATGTTAAAGTCCTTGCTAAGCTGGTACTCGGATCCAAGTCGGAACTTGAGCTTGGTTGTCGGGATGCCGAGCGACTTGAACACGGCGCGGATAACGAAGGCGTAGTACTTCGTTCGGTGTTCGACTAATTCGAGAGGGGCCTTCATGTTGTCGAGGAACGCGTGGATGTCTCCGAGGAAAATGGTCATCTTCGAATGCGCCGCATGAATTAGGCCGAGCAGTGGAAGGGTAGAAGGACGTACCTCTGCATCAGCCTGCAGGAAATCCGCAATCTTGGTCAGAGGCACAAAGTATCCGATATGCGCTAACCACAAAACTCAGTTACGACTCGCGAACATGGAACAAAAGCTTGCTCACGTCGATCAGTGGGAGCGGCACCTGAAGAGCAGCAGTTAGATTCCGGAGGATATAGTGATCGTACGGGACACACCCCAGTAGCCTTTGGGATGTCTGCCTTCTGCGAGAATAGCTTTGATTATATCGCCACCAAGAGTTTCCTGAAGCCCTCGAGTAATTAATTCGTATTTTGCTTCGGCCATTGCTGATGAATTTCGAGCTGGATATGCGCCACCAAGAAGCTAAAGGGAAGTCGAGAGAGAAAAGTTGGGATTGACTCATTTTAACGAGTCATTTTACTTTTGATACGCGTTGTTGACTGTTTGTTCTGGAAGGACTTTGGCCGGGTTTACCATCGGCTTTACACCGAGCAGTCAGTCGCAGAGGCAAACTTGGAACCGCACGAAATTCTTGCGCCGCGCCAGATTGTCCTCCACACCTGCTCCGTCCATGGAAGTCGCTGTCGGTTGAAATGATTCGCCGCAAAGGCCCGTGAGTTTGCACATCATTCAGACCAGACATTCCTCGCGGTCGCAATACATAGTGTTCGCCGAAATTCACAAGAGATAGGCGAAGGTCGGCGGATGCGAGACTGAGGGAGAAAATGCAGTTTATTAATCAAAACTTCGTAGATCTGAGTCGCCGTGTGATAAACAAGTGGGTATGACTGTGTGGAATAATCAAACTGAAACCCAGACAGTCAACGCAAGAAGATCTTTCGACAAACAACTCACGAGTTACGCTAGTATCAAAGGTGCAAGATAGGCAGAGGCACCGAACGTCAGAGGGGTCCGCGAAAAAGCTGCGGAGTTCAGCAACGTCGTCGGCACTTCCACTCGAGCAGAGCATCCCCTGCATCGAGCGAAGCTTCGCAGGCGCTCCCGGCGCCCTTGGTGTGGCCCCACCGCGTGTGCGCGCGATGGGCAGGATGTCGGAGACGCGCAGCGGGGTTTCCAGACACAGCAGAATCAAGGAAGGGCAGAGCCAGCCGCCGACAATGGGGCCCGCGCCGTTCGGGGACGCCAAGGCTCGGAAGAGGTCGGTCGCTTCAGACGAAATGGACGGGTCTCCGCATAGGTCCTCTTCCCCCGAGTCGATGGTAAGGCGAAGGAGGGCGGGGAGACGCGCGAGCCAGCCGATCAAAAAGGAGATGTCCTGCGGGCAGAGGCAGTTGGACAATTCGAGGCTCTGCAAGTTGGCGGGCAGGAAACCCGGCTGGCTCCACTGAGAAAAGACGGAGCTCATGGTCCCGGTGGTGTTGCGAATGATCAGCGTCCGCAGGGCGGGCGCGCGGATCATCAACAGGAGCTGTGCGCCAACGCGGATGTCCGAGAATTCGAAGTTGTGAAGGTTGGGAAGATGAACCAAGGCACCCGAGGCGGACAATGGCAAGAAGAATATGGACGAGATGATGAGGGTGTGAACGTTGGGAACGAGCGAAAGGTACTGCTGGAACAGCGAGGCTGGCGGGTTATTATTCCATGTGCTAAGGCGCCCCATGTCCAGGTAGGTGATGCGCGGACCGAGGAACGGAGTCGTCCATTCTTCGGGGAGCCCCGAGGCCGTGAAGGAATGGAGGATCGGCGGCGTGTAGATTGCGCCGTCCAGGGAGTCAAAGAATGCGTCTACATCGCACCCAGTTCCGCCATCAAACCTGAGATTCAAAACCTCTACGCGTGTCAAGTCCGCCCATCTCGCCAACGAGATTAAATTGGTCGGCATATCCACCCGCACCCAATTCTGCGCGAGGGAGACGAGCTCGGCGGCGAACTTCCATGTGCGGGGGCGATTTAGGCCCTTGCCAGAAAATGTGATGTTAAGATCGGCTGCCTTCGCCTTGGCCAACTGTTGCACCAGTAACGGCGGTGAACTGTTCCTGGCGACGACGATTATGCCCCATAGACTGGGAGTCGACACCACCACATCATTACAAGTCGAGGAAACGAGGCATACTGTGGGGAGGAAGCCAACTCCCCAGGCTTCTGTCGCAATTTCCAGGACACGACCAAGAATTTCAGGGGGAAGCTTGTCGGGCATGGTAGCAGATAAAGCGAACTCGAGGGTAAGTGGCGATTATGGCGAACTGTGCTCAGGTTTTATAGGCTAGTTGCGAAGTCCAAGTTGCGTTTGCGGCACCGCCGAGACACAGCGAAAATATTGACATTTGCTGTGTCTGAATCACGGTGATAGGCCTCACCGGAACCGATTCGGGTGTCAAGGGAGAGTGGTTGTCCATAGCGGAGGTCCGGGAACCAGAACACTGAGCAGAGTCAACGACGGTCAAAGCGAAGGTTCCGAAAGTTGAAGCTGTTGCCAAATCCGACCAATCTCACCCAAATCAAACAACCGACAACTCATTTCCAAAACGAGCCTCGACTTGACCAACTTTTTATCTCGACATCTTGCCGACTCGGTGGTCCATCTAGACCCTGCAATACATCAGCTATGGCCGACGAAAAATACGAACTGATCACCCGGAGGCTGCAGGAAACTCTCGGTGGTGATATATTGAAAGCCATCCTTGCCGAGGGCAGACATCCGAAAGGCTACTGGGGCGCGTATACTGTGATCTTGCTCGATCTTCTCCCAGGTCTAAGGGGTTTTCTCTAGGAACTGCGCCCACCGGCAGACGTGAGCAGGACATCTCTTGGACGCCGACGTGTCGATAATTGAGTTTCGCCGACAGCACACATCGGATATTTCGTGCCTTTGACGAAGATCGCGGATTTCCTGCAAGCTGATGCGGAGGTATGTTGCGGTATAATGCCTGCACGGCTATGGACCTAACCAACCGCTCAAAGATGATCATCTACCTCGCAGGCAAGATCATGTAACGTCCCACCGATTTTAGGTTCACCGGATTTTAGACATCCATGCCTTCCTCGATAACATGAAGGCCCCTCTCGAACTGGTCGAATACCGGACGAAATACTACGCCTTTGTGATCCACGCGGTGTTCAAGTCCCTCGGCATCCCGACGAACAAGCTAAAATTCTCCCTGGGATCTGACCACCAGCTCACCAAGGAGTTTAACATGGACAACTATCGGTTATGCGCGACCGTGACCGAGCACGACGCAAAGAAGGCTGGTGCGGAGGTCGTGAAGCAGGTCGACAGTGCGCTTCTCAGCGGTCTGCTCTACCCCGGGCTCCAGGCACTCGACGAGCAGTACCTCGGGGTGGATTTCCAGTTCGGCGGTGTCGATCAGGTACGTTCAATTCCTATCGTCCACGGCAGGTGCTAACGGCCGGCGCAGCGAAAAATCTTCACATTCGCGGAGCTCTACCTCCCGCGTCTCGGCTATGCCAAGCGGGCGCACCTGATGAACGCGATGGTCCCCGGTCTGGCAGGCGGCAAAATGTCCTCCTCCGACCCCAACTCCAAAATCGACTTCCTCGACGCGCCGGAAGTCGTCCGCAAGAAGATCAAGGCGGCTTTCTGCGAGGAGGGCAACGTCGCAGAGAACGGGATCCTCGCCTTCGTGCAGAACGTGCTCATCCCCATCAGCGAGCTGCGGCTAGAAAACGCGAGGAAGGGTGGCGTATTATTAGAGGCCACGGCTGATCTCAAGCCGTTTGCGACCGACGACGCACCGGAGGGGACGGTGTTCTCTATTGAGAGGGACGAGAAGTTCGGAGGGTCGACACACTACAAGTCGTACGAAGACTTGCGAAGCGACTTTGAACAAAAGAAGCTTCACCCGAAGGATCTGAAGACGGCCGTCGCCAATGCCATCAACCGACTACTGGATCCCATCCGCAAATCGTTCGCGGAGGATGAGGAGGCGCAGAAGATCGAGAAGCTGGCGTACCCTGACCCGAACGCAAAAGAGAAGAAGCAGAAGAAGGTTAGTCGCTGCGCCCGTGCTTTTTATTGTGGTACTCATGCTTGCGTCTGCAGCCCAAAGTTTACCACCCCCCTCCCCCGGGCAAGGGTAAGAACGCTGTGGTTGACGCTGCTCAACCTGATGCGGCTCTGAGCCATGCTGAAGCAGAGGCAGCCAAGCAGGCGCCGTCAGCATAGCAATTCGTGTTATTGTATATCTGCGGCTTTCGCGTTAGAGCTGGTGCTTATTATACTGAGACGTGCGATGTAATCCAGCATTACAATAGATGTACGACGATGTTTTATGAAGAGCCACGATCGCAAGGAGTGCTGAGTGCTGAACTGCTTGGCTATGTGCGTCCCTACTCTGGTCGCGGATTCGCGTCAACAGACCAAATGGGGAACGACGCGTCGCGTCAATAGTGCACAACAGCACCCAACATCAGGGCACATAAAGGCGCGTTGTTTGTTTGAACGCCCTTTCTCACACCACCACCACCACCGTCCACGAACGACCACCAACCTCGCCACTCCCCACCCCACTCTCACCTAAAACAACAATGTCTGGACGCGGAAAAGGCGGAAAGGTTGCTCCCTTCCCTACTCGCCGCCTGTCTTCATGCTCACCGTCTTGCCACAGGGTCTCGGAAAGGGCGGAGCCAAGCGCCACCGCAAGATTCTTCGTGACAACATCCAGGGTGTGTCGCGCCTTTCCTCTCACACCGCTCGCCGTTCTCACCCACCTCACGACAGGTATCACCAAGCCCGCCATCCGCCGTCTCGCTCGCCGTGGAGGTGTGAAGCGTATCTCGGGTCTCATCTACGAGGAGACGCGTGGCGTCCTCAAGATCTTCCTCGAGAACGTCATTCGCGACTCTGTCACCTACACCGAGCACGCCAAGCGGTGCGTGTCCTCGCTTTCCTTTGTCACTTTTGTCTGATTGTCTTTGCAGCAAAACGGTCACCGCCCTCGACGTCGTTTATGCCCTCAAACGCTCCGGCCGCACGCTCTACGGTTTCGGTGCCTAGACTCCCGGCGTGAGTCGCGTTGACTATGGACTTGTGTCACTCGTGCTCATTGCGCACAGACTCATCCTCGTTTTTTATTCCTCGTCTTGTCTCTCCTACACGCATTGTACACCATACTATTTCATCCGTCTTGTACTTTTTGTGTAGGGCTTATGTTTATGATATATGACCGAAAACCCCCCACGATGCAGTCCAATGAGCACGAGATTGGCACTCCTTTAATTGGGAAATGATTTCCGATGCCCCAAATTTATAGACTCGCGGCTCCCTGCCTCCCGCGCCCGACACTCGTAGATGCCAAGTTACTCCGCGCGACCTCGCAGGCCCTTCGTGGGACTGCCGCATCTACAATTCTGTGTTCCCAATGAGTCCCCACAGAAATTATCGCGTAGGTAGCCTTTGGCTCTCAGGCAACGCAGCTGCATTGGATCGCGAGTCACAAACATTTGCCTCTGAATTTCGATATATGTTGGGGAAGATGGTCCCTGTCGCGTTCCAAGACACACACAGCTACAACTACAGAGGAAGAAAGTGCAGGATGTACTTTGAACGTTCAGATCCCCCCCTCTGGGTCGGGTACGAAATCACGAGCCGTTCCCCGCCCAACCCCGTGAACGTGTCGGGATTGTCCTGCGCATGGCACCGGACCCTCCTCTGCGCGTCCAGGTCCCAAAAGCGCACGGTGACGTGCTCAGCGACGTAGTCGAAGGGCACTTCAGGGGAGTCGTCGGCCAGGCAGGCCTGGAGGTTGAAGATACGGCGCTGGTCGGGGCCGAAGGGGGAGAGGACGTCCCACCAGATGAGCTTGAGCCAGCCGAGGGGGATGGTCGTGTACGGTCCGGTGCTTGGGTTCCAACGCATCTACAAGACGAGACGAAAGCTTAGCGTACAGCGAATCGAAAACGGAAGAGGAGGAAGAGGAACGCACCCCCATGACGCCGCCGGGACGCTGCAGCATTTCCTGTCGTTGAGCCCGAGCTCTGGCGACGTAATCGTCACCTAACGGGATTTTGGAGAGTTGGGCAAACTGTCCGGCCATGTGGTCCCAAACTTGCTCCTTCCCGGCTTGGTCGAGAGCGTGGAACGCTTCGATGGACGTAGGCATGTTGAATTGCTATTGACGGTCAGCAAGCAGAGCGGGTCCAGCGAGCGAGAGACGTACTGCCATCTGAGTCGTCGACGGTGCAGACGAAGGAGAGTTCCGAGTCATTCACAAGGATAGGGGCACTTTGTCGATCGCTCGAGCGCGTGAATATTTGCAGGGTGTACAAAATTCCGTTTCTACCGAGTTGTAAGTGCTCGTCGTCCTACTTTCGTTTCCCATCCACCCGCGCGTCGATGGTCCGCGCCGGCGTGGTGGGGGTTCTCGCTCACTCTACGGAGTCTTGCCGCTCGCGCCGCGGATACCTATCAACAGAAAACTGCCCGCGCACTGCGACTAGCCCTTCCATCCGCGGCACAGAAAGTAGCCCTCCTTTGATTCCGTACGGCTGGCCTTGGGCTTGAGATACCTGACGTCGGAAAAGTGCTTTTCCAGCTGCTCCTTGCGGAAGATATGCAGCAGCGGGTGAACAAAGTGCTTCATCCTGGAAAGCATCTATCAGTTCCATTGTCGTATAACGCGGAGAAAAAGACTGACAGTAAGACACCCCCGAGATCCCGCCCCACGCTCCGCGCCGAGCGAATATGCCGCTTGCTAAACTCAAAGACGGACGTGCAGATCGCGAGGCTCGACTCGATGTCGTGGAACGCGTTCCCGGTCGAGTTGGACGCCATGTCGCACAGGATGACGTCCGCCTTGCCCTCCGAGCCCGGCTGGCGCGCGACGATGAGCTCGCGGATGCGCGTCTCCGTGTCCGGGGCCATAAAGTCCGTCTGCAGGAACTGCACGCCCGCGAGGGGGACCATGGGCAGGAGGTCGACCGCGACGATCGTGCCGCGGCCCTTGGGGGGGATAATCGCATCCGAGATGTCCAGCGGGTTGTATACCCCGTCGTCGGCATTGCCTTTCGATGGTCCCGGTCTGACGGTACTCCAACTCAGGGTTTCCCAGCCCAGCTTTTGCGAGACGACCTGGCTCCATCCGCCCGGCGCCGCACCGAGGTCGAGGACGACGTTGACGTCGCGGTTGGCGAGGAAATTCCACTTTTCGTCCATCTCGAGCAACTTGAAGGCCGAGCGGGATCGGTACGAGCCTGAGGTTGCCAGCGCTATGGAGGGATCGGGGGCTGCACGGAGCCGGACGTAAGGGTCGCGAGCCTGCCTGGAAAGCCAGACCATGGAAGACGGTTTTTTAGCAGCATGGACGACGGCAGAGGGACGAAAGGGCATGAGAGGAAAGGGCAAAGTCCATGTTTGGTTTTGACTTTACTAAATAACTCACGAACGCAGAGCGGGATGTACAATGCAAATGTATTATATGATACATACACTGTAGGCATTTTATGGGAGGCAATACAACAGGAGTACAAGACGAGGGAATAAAAAAACGAGGATGAGCGGCGGGTCTGTGCGCAATGAGCACGAGTGACACAAGTCCATAGTCAACGCGACTCACGCAATGAGTCTAGGCACCGAAACCGTAGAGCGTGCGGCCGGAGCGTTTGAGGGCATAAACGACGTCGAGGGCAGTGACCGTTTTGCTGCAAAGATGATCAGACGAGAGGCAATAAAGTAAAGGTAGGACACGCACCGCTTGGCATGCTCGGTGTAGGTGACAGAGTCGCGAATGACGTTCTCGAGGAAGATCTTGAGGACGCCACGCGTCTCCTCGTAGATGAGACCCGAGATACGCTTCACACCTCCACGGCGGGCGAGACGGCGGATGGCGGGCTTGGTGATACCTGTGCGAGGTGAGGAAGGCGAGCAGGGTAAGAGGAAAGGCGCGACGCACCCTGGATGTTGTCACGAAGAATCTTGCGGTGACGCTTGGCTCCGCCCTTTCCGAGTCCCTGCGTCGAGAATGGTGAACAAAAGTCTGGCTGGGAGAATATCTGGGGCTACCTTGCCACCTTTTCCGCGTCCAGACATGTTTATGAGGTTAAGTGGTGGTGGTCTTGAAGCCTTGAGGCGGAGATGGTGGTGGTTGGTGAGAGAGGCGGAGTAAACAAACAACACGCGCGGATTACACGTAAATACGTGTCAATATTGTCGCGTCTCGCTTAACTCTCTTTTGACTCTCTTATTTTCAGCTACACACGAAAAAAATGGCAACAGACGCCGGAATAGAACTGGAACCCTTGGTGTGGACAGTATCTGACACCGCCAAGACCAAGGCTACTGCAATGAATTGGCAATGAACGAATTTGTTCAAGCTAGAGGCTACATAAAGGGGTACTTTTCAATGCGGCTGCGGGTACTACATATGCTATGTAGCCCTATGTCGTGGTGGCTTTTTTTCCTGATGCGACACGGAAGTTCCTTTGGGAACACTGGCACCGGGTAGAGTAACGACGAGGAGATTGTGGATGGTGGAAAGACCTCCATATTTTCATCTCATCCCAACTGCGGAATCTTCGACGCATCCCACACGGTAACCGTATCGATATCCTCCCAGTAGCTCCCAGTTCAGGATTCTATTGGCGTCGAAAACTTCTGCAACAGCGCGGGTTGGTCGGCGATGTCTTTAGCTGCGACGTGTGCAAAAGCGGGCTGCCCTTCTCTAGGATAGCGAGGGCCGATCCTATACAGAATATGAGCACTTGAACAGAGATAGATAGATGCAGACTCAGTGAGCGCACCGCATCGGGGAACCCATTTATCGAATCCCAATACCATTTGGGCGCCTCAGAGGTACCCAGCTCCCGCTGGATGATCTCGACGATGTCCTGCTCATCTTCCTTCACCAGCCGACGCCTGGTGATATTATAATTTGAATATAAAGTCACAACTAGGTGCCCTGGTCCGAAGCTACCATCGGCGCGCGCCTCGTAAAGACGAGCTGTTGCGACGCGTTCAAGGTGCTGGATCGTCCTCGTAATAGCACAGACATAATGCATGGGACTGTCGCGGATGTCTTCCGAGACTAGGTTTTTGTGCGCGGCATAGTCTATGAGCGTCTGCGTAGGAAGTAGTATCCCGAACTGGTACACGGTCGGCTGGGGGTTAGTTTTTGTGCGTAGTAATGTCGGAGGGAACTGTTCCGCTTCGTATACCTCAAGGGGAGGACTCTGTACAGTACTAAGGTGAGCGTGATTTCGAGGACACAGGAGAAGACCTACATTTGGTATCTTGTTCTTGGGTGGCATTGTTCAAGTGCAAAGGCTACCAAGCTAACTTACCAAAGTTTCCGTGGATGTGGTCGTTTGGTCAGACGTTTGGTGCTCTTTTTTCAGTGATCGTTGACAGAAAGGGGCGCGCAGATCTCCGCATTTGAGCAGCCTCAGAGTCGGTGAGAATTTCCCCCGCAGCATGGATGCATGGCCAGACCCTGTTGTTCGTCGTTTCGCGGCTGTTCCGCCCAACCCTCGCGAAAACGACCTGTACGGGCCGTGGAACAAACTCCTGAGCCATATTTTCCCCCCGAGTTCCGAATTTACGGTTGCGCCTCAATCCTATCTCATATCCACATCCAATGGAGCCACAAGCTTGGCTCTTAAGTACGAGGTCCTCCACAACGATATCCCCGTCCTCGTCGTGGAGATTAAACCTCCTGGAAGCCTCCGGCTCCCCTCCGCTCGCAAAGAGGCGGACAACCTGATTAGATCGCGCCTGCGGGACCTGTCAGTAGATTGCCCACTCCCGAAGCTCCACGCCGTCAGCGCGTTCGGAACGCAGGTCGCCTTCTACCAACAGGCGAAGGGCCACCAAATGATGCCGCCCGGCATCTCCCCCGACGCCAACTTTGTGACGGATACGGCCCCTCTGCGTTGGTGGGACTGCGACGTTCTGGAGGATGAAGGTCGAAGACGGTTTCGTGCGTTGGTGACTGAAATTGAGGAAGCATGCAAGGCTAGCGGTCTGGAGTGTGAGTGTACACTTGACATTGTCCCCAACAAGCTGGCTGATACATCACAGAAGAGGGTCTGAGGAATTAGCGGAGGTAGAATCTGGTAGAATGGTGAACTGAATACGGAGGCACTCCAGAGGGGGTGAAGAGGGTTTATCTTGGGAAGGGGCTCACGGTTGTCGCACAGACGAGCTAAAAATTGGCGGCAAACACATGGCAATATTCCTGACCCCAAGTTTTCGTGCCACAGAGAGGCGTCCTAGCAGAGAACCGATTGTATATTCGTCTATTTTGGCGTCAATTACTCCGTTTTCGCTTTCTTCTTCTCCCTTGTCCGCCCCGTCGCCACAGAATACCCAACAGTCCCCGCTAAAACCATCGCCGCGCCCGTCCACATCAATCTCTGGTCCACCGCGTTGCCGCGCCCCATCCAGACACTGATGACGAGGCTCACGGCCTTGCGCACGACGAGCACGAGCGTGACGGTGAGCGCGCTGACGCGCGTCGTAAGCCTGTGCACTCCGGCAACGCACAAGAGCTGCGTGACCGTGTTTAGGAGGAGAGGGAGATACGCCTGCGGCAGCGAGAGAACCAGCCCGGGCGCGGCGCCGGTGGGGGATCGGTGCGGTGTGATAGGGCGAGACGACTTGTGGTCCGGACTCGAGAAGAGAGAGAAGGGCAGCGAAAACGGGGGAGGAACCATCAGCGCCGAAATCACGGCGTGGGGCAGCGGCACGGGGAATGAGGAGCGCGGGCCAGCGTTTATGGATTCCAGCTGGCTCGTTATATCGTGTCGCAGGAAGAAAAACATCGGAAGCGCGAGGAAGTGAAGATAGAACATGGACTCTTGCCATGTCGGTGCCGGCGTTGTTGCGGGTGTCTTCTCCGATTCTGATTCTAGCGCAGGTCGTCCGTATTTAGAGTAAGTGTAGTCTTGCACGAGTCCGAGGCATCCACCCAGGAAGAGAGCAATGGTTAGGAGGAATATACCTTGGAGGTATGTGTACAGATTCGCCCCGGAATCCGGGGAGACGGATTTACCACCAGAGGCAGAGAGTGTCGTCAAAACGACACCCAGGGTGACCGCTAGCACAGACGACACTTGCGCCAAGGTGTATCTAGCGGAACTAGTCATGCCTTTGCGTTAGGATGAAAACCAAAAGAAAAACCTCTGTCCGCGGATGAGCCACCCGAGAAGCATGGTGATCACCAAGCCGCCGCTGCGAAAGATGATATGTACCGACATGGGTATTCGGTATGAAAATGCCGCGTTGTTGAGCAGCGAGATCAGATAGAACAGCGCGACCTGGACCAGGTAAGCTGTCAAGGGTATACGGTGGGGCTTGAAACGCGGGCCGTATTTCGTCCAGGCTACATGGTTCGGGATTCCGTGCAACGAGACGATGAAAAACTGGAAGGCTGTGATTAGGGAGCCAGAGAGCGGATAGAGTGTTGTGAGCTGTTCCAGCGTGATTGCATTACTTGAAATATTCAAAATTCATCCATGTGAACACTTCGATAGAGGGGCCTTACCTGCAACACCCACCAAATATCAGTGAGGTCGTGGTAAACCAGTCACCCACGACGGTGGAAAGCATGATCGACGTGTCGCGTTACGACATGTGGCATGTGACTCGCGAATTCTCGCTTTGACCGACCGTCAAGCAGCCGCGTACGGAGCAGCGGTCCTTTTTGCAGTTCCAGCATTCTTATCGGAGCAGAAAGGATTGACAACATTGTACATGTATCAAGTTCAAGTACAAGAAGGTAGCAACCAAAAACCAAACGAGGACGGAGCTCTCGCGCCTTTCAGCCAACCTTCCTTTGAGGGCCCGCCACGGCTTTGTCTCTACATGGAGAGTCTACCCAGTAATTCAAGATGTTAAACTGCTGTTCACAAAAAATGTCGACGCCTTCTTCGAGTACTTATCGTCGAGACGCCTTCTTCGCGTATCGTCGAAATTCCTCTACAAGATTCACCGTTTGCGGTTTCTGACACCCAGCATCAGCAACCACGTAAGAAAGGATACAAGAACACAACCTGCTGACTCTACGGCGCGCTCGGAGCCATCTCTTCTTCGCCTTGAGCATCGAGTTCGGGGTTTTCTTCAAGCGTACCATCTGCCGCTCCAGATCCTTCCACTTCTGCGCCGTCTGCTGGTCCTTGACTCGCGGACTCGAGGTTTTCTTCCAGTGTATCATCCGCCACTTGCGGCTTCTTTCGAGGCGCTCGGGTTCGTCGTAGGACAGGTCCGCTCTTTCCTGTGACCTGATCGACCCTCAGTCTCCCATCCTCGTCGGTTCGCGGTGGCGGGGCCTCGAAAGTTTTCTTCGGTCTGAGTTGGACCTCCTTGAAGATAATTCGCTGTTCAGTATTGGCGACATGGTTGATTGTTCGTTTGCTCCAGTCCGTTGGGTCTGGCACACAGTCTGCATTCCGTGGTATCGTGCAAAATAAAAGCGCGCATACCCTTGCCATCGGTGAACAATAACTCGGTGCCCAATAACGAGTCGTGCCGACCCTTGAAAATGGTTCCGGAGAGCTGCAGAAATGGAGTTGCAGTGTCCAGACCCTACCGCGCTCTAAGCAAGGATAAATTCCGTTGTCCTTCGACGCACTATGAGGCGGCAGTTGGAGGAACTCGGAAGGAGCGTTGGCTCGACATTTCCAAGGTCAAGGGTGACATAGGTGATTTCCTCCTCCTCGTAGTCGTCGTCTGGACCAAAAGCATCGACCTGTTTGTATCCTGGACACAACGAAGCATATTCAGCCATTCCGGTAGTCTTTAGGCGTTGTTTGCTCGAAGCGCGAGACGTTCTTGACAAACAGGTGTACATTCCTTGGAGTAAGCTTTCTGCTTGCATCGATCGACGATATGTCGCGGGCGATCCCGCCACATTGGCCGCAATCCTCAGAAATTGCGCAGAAGATTCATAGAATCACCACAGACCACTCGGCCGTACGCAAGCCAATTCCGCGTCTTGGTAGGAAGGGATTTTTGTACCTGCAGAAAACTGCTCCAAAAGCAGTCAAGCCGGAAGAGAGACTGAGAATCACTGCTCGTCGTATCTCCAAAGCTGAGCGGGATGAGCGTATGGATGTCACCCGGGCTTTGACCCCGGTCAAACAGTGAGCTTATCCAGTTTCTTTTCGTTTGCGTTGCTAATCTATGGCTCAGATACATGTCCGGTTTTACGCGTCCTTCGGATTTGCGCTCGTCCAATTGGTTTCCCGGCGGTGCCTACGTCTCGAGCGGCAAGGTGTACGAGTCCCCGGTGGAGGAGGCCTATGAACCGCACACCGTGTTCCTCTTGGAATCCAGGTACAATGTACGCTACGGTTCTGGTCGCGTGGAAGCCCCGGAGTACATGTACGGCGTGTGTCGCGAAGAGGACCTCCCTGCCGTCCTCAAGACCTACAACTCGGCTCGTGCTCCGCGCGTTGTGCTCGAGGCGATGGACAATGCGCGCTGGCCCATGGGCGAGAAGAGAAGACCACAAAAGCGACAGAAGTGGTGGATCGATCAAGAGGACCGCGCTCAGACGTTGCAGGAGCTCGATTTGCCTGTCCCGCCGCCGGACTCGAACGTGATTTGGGAGGAAGACGACGGAGAGGACGCAGAGGTAGCAAAGACCAAGGCGAAGATGACGCGGGTGACCGCGTTCACCCCAAGAAAGTCCGGTTCCAGCGCGATTCTTCACGGCGATATATCCTCCCCTGCGCTTTCTGTCCGCGCGTTCCACTCTTCCTCGATCGTTCGTGTTGGCAGCGACAGCTACAACGACGACGACATTGTCCCCGACTTTTATCTTCAAAATAAGCAGGTGAAAGGGACCCCGGATCCGGGCGAACCAGAGCCGCTCCAGGACTCCTCGTCCTTGATGGAAAATCTCACCGAAGGGATCCTGTCGGACGAGATCGTCGCGTCGACACGCCGCGACCCGTCCAAGATTCCTGTCGAGATCGAATCCGAGGGCGTTATCATCCATCCGTCAGGTTTCGTCGTCCCCACCCCGTCTCCGTACACTGCGCCGCCTGAACGCAAGCACCGGGAGCGCGATCTCGCCCAGCAGACCGCGGCCGTGGCTGAACGCGTCTCAGAACAGGATCTCGCGGACGTGACCGCGGAAACGTCGAGTCGCAAGGGCAAGGTTCCGTATGAGGTACGGCAGGCGGACGGTACGGTTGTGCACCCGAGCGGATTCGAGCCCCCGACCGCCGCGGACGAGTTCGAGCACAGCGGCAACTCCACGACGGACTCGCATATCGGGCAGCAGCCGCTGGTCCTAGGCAAACGCGGCTTCCACACCACGGCAGCGTCGCGCGCGCAAGAGGTGCAGCTCGACTTCAACCCGGTGCCGTCGAAGCAGCAGCTGGCCGAAGCCTTTGTGCCCCGCGATGTCTACATGCCGACGCTGGCGACGACGCCGTTGTGGCGTCCTTTGATCACCCTCACGACGTCGACGCGCCCCATCGCCATGACCCTCGTGCGGCTCGCCAAGGGCCTGCCCACCGGCCGCCCGTTCCACGCCGACATCGACAACCACGACAAGAAATGCCGCGTGTCGTACGTCAATCGCATGCGCTCGATGCGGATGACGCGCATCCAGAACCTCGCCGTCGAGATGGCGCAGACTCTAGCTGGTATGCGCGGCGGGGTGATCGGGATCCGGTTCAACACCGAGAGCTTCGGGCGCGGCATCGGCGGCGAGGGCCTCGCGGACCCCATCCCGCATCAGAAACGCGTTATTGGCGTCGGGTTGGGCAAGTGGTACCGGCTGGCGGAGGAGGCGAAGGAGATGTACCGCACGCGCGCTGCGGAGGAGATCCCCGCCCCGGGCCCGTTCGATATCTACGACTTGGACGACTTTGGGAATAAGCTATCTGAGACGGGGGAAGTCGTTCCATGGACTCCGCGCGGAGAGACGATTACGGACAAGTGGAAGCGCCAGGCGTGGCACCGCGAATACCGCATGCTGCGCACGGCGTTGAAAGCCTTCACAACCCACTCGAAGGCGTACATCTCCAGTAAAACGGGCACGGTCGTAATTCCGGCGCCGAAGAGCCGCCCGCGCCCCATCCCGCTCAAAGTTGAAGTTTCTGCGATCGAAGCTGAGGCTGAGGAGGACGAGGTCGACTTGGATTTCGAAGAGCATGACGCCGCTGACGGCGCGCCGTTCCCTGACGCCCAGGCGCCGATAGTCCTCATGCGCAAGGACGAGTATCAGAAATTCAAGACGCACCAACAAGAATTCGACCTGGACCCCGTCTCGTTCGACGAGGGGAGCCCGCTCAATTTCACCCTGTGCAAAGCGGACGGGACGCCCATGTTCGGGCCTCGGGGGGAGGACGGGAAATTCGTCACGGAAGGCACGGTCAGCGTCCCGCCTCACCTGGCGAGAAAACTCGTGCAGGCGCGGTACGACATGTTCTGCTCGACGAAGGAGGTCGAGCTTGCCCAAATACTAGCCGCACAGGTCGCCAAGGTCGACACGCCCAACTTTATTAGATGTCAGTAGATGTCCGTAGTCCCCGCAATGTACTTTTACTCTTTCCACACATCATCTAATACTCAATAACATTCATTCCCCCTTCGCATCGCATGGCGAGCTCGCAGTCTGATCCAAAGTATTTCGGTATCCCGCTTAGCGACTGGTGAATTGTGAACGAGAAATCAAAAAAAATGCAAACGAGGGGACAGGACACCCGGTCGCGGGCGTGAGGCGGAGGAGGGCCATTTGATTTTTTCTACAGGGATTCCGAGTCGCCAAGTTTGTTGACTGAAGAGAGCAAGTTATGAATTTTGATGACTTCCGTCTTTGTGACTCGGAGTCAGATTCGATTCACAATTTGCTCGTCTCTGAGGAATAGGACATATCGATCCTCGCAAAATCCGTCACGGATGGCGAATTTTAAAGGACTTGGAGGCTCCTTTCGACTCCCAACAATTTTGCATGTGCAGAATCAACGATACAGAAAGGGACTACCCGCGCAGTGATGCGCCCCGACATGTGCGCCGCTGCGCGCCCAGCACGGTATCGAGAGCATTTGGCACGAACGTGAGACAGATGTTTTCGCGCTATGTTATGCATGAAAGCTACTCCCCATGACTTATCTGTATCGCCCTATCCAGCTCGAGCTCCGTCTCATACCGCGGAAACGCCTCCCTCAAGATATCCTTCCAACCCCACATCCGCGCATAGTGCACGCGCGACGACGACACCGTCTCCCAGTACTCCGGCATCCACGCTGCGCACTCCCAGTCGACGATCCCTGTCGGGCGGAGGTCCGCGTCCGCGAGGATGTTGTGCAAGAGGAGGTCGCCGTGCACGAGGTGAATGCTGTATGATTTAGATTTAGATTTGGTCTCTCGAATAGAAACGAGACGGTCGAGATCTGGGTTCGCGGCGCGCTCGGAGGGAGGGAGCGTTAGCGAGTCGTGCGCGTGGAAGTCGGCGATGCAGGCGAACGGCCCAACGGCCTCTTCACCGATGCGGAAGCTTCGGATGCTGCCGCCCGTGAAACCGCATACGCGCTTGTCGAATGGACATTCCAGGCCACGTAGCTGGGCGATCCAATCCCGTAAATACTCGCAGACGCGCTGTACTTGCTGCTCCGATGCGTCTTCATGGTGCAATCTGTGCCCGCTCCCATGGATAAATAGTGGGGTCCCAGGAAGGACGGTGGAGATCATGAGCCACGATCTGCTAGGATGTACGCTTCCAGCGGGAAGTTGCACGACGTCGAGAACACTAGGGACGGGGATAGAGGTGTGCATGCGGACGTATTCCGTGGCAAGGGCTTCATCCAGAGAGTGGCAGAGTTTGACGTAGCAGCCGGGAAGACGGTAGGCGTTAGATGATGTGATCGGACGGGCGAGGAAGCTGAGGAGAGCGCGATAGAGGCGTCCTCGCCAGCTTGAGGGGACATATAGCCAGATAGACCACAGACAGCTTCCGAGGGAGGCTATCCTGAGTGAGAATAGATGAAACAGCTCTTCGGAGCAAGAGTTGCGCAACGCACCGCTGATACCGGAATATCTGTGGCGGAAGGGAAACCATCCAGGGTAAAAGATAGGAGGATGGGCGTATTGAAATGATGGAAGTGTCACCTCGTCAGCTAGAGAGGGGACGGAAAATACATTGCGTGTCTACGAAAGATACAGATAAGTTCTACAAAACTAAAGGCTCACCGCGTTCCAACGCCCACAAGCCGCGCCAGCCGACGAACCACAACAAGCAGCAGGTCCCCGAGCTTCCGTATCCACGACCAGTCCACGCTCTCGACAGCAGCAGACGGATCGCGTTTCGGTGCAGTCTCTCTCGCCTTGGAACGGTCCGCCAACGCACGTTCGACGTCCTCCACCGCGCGCGCATACACACCCGCGAGCTCCGGCTCAAGCACATAGAGTGGGCGCCGCACCGCGTACGGCGCAAGCGCGTTGTACCGCCGCACGCGCTCGTTCACCTCCGCCAGCGCAGTCGCGTGGTACGATGCCTCGCGGGCGGCCCACGCGGGGTCGCGGAACGCGCGCACGTCCGACGCGGTGCCCACCCCGTGCAGCGTCAGCGCGCGCACGGCGTGGCGCGTCCAGCCCTCGAGGAGGAGGTGGCGGAACGTGTCCAGCGACGCGTCGAGCTCTGCGGGAACGTCAGACACGCTCGGGATTGTCACGCGAGTGGATGTGGCGCACCGGACTGGAGCTGCACCCAGGGCGGCGCAGCGCCATTGCGCTTCACGATGCGGTTCATGAGGAACTCTTCGCGCGCGATGAAGGGATTCGACTCCTCCGGCGCGCGTGTGATAGGCTTACCGCGGCCCTTCACAGAGTTGAACAGACCGGCGCGGCGGGCTTGCTGTGGAGCATGAGCAGCGCAGAAAAGCTGGGCGAAAGGACAGCACCTCAATCCTGTCCTCGATGAGACTGGTCCAGCCCTTTATATTAACGGGGTTGACACGGGGATGACCGGTCCCTTTTCCTTGCGGGCTGATGCCGAGGCGGTAGTCGAGCGTCGAGTCGCGGGCGCGGGCGAGCCTTCCAAGCTTCTTGTTCAGTTCCTTCTCGGTTTTGCGTGTTTGCTCCAGATCGCCGGCGTGCTTGGTTCGCCGGGCATGTGCGGCGAGAGGGAAGCGCGCAAACCGAACGGAAGAGGTTGCGTGGTCAGGTACCTTGAACTCCGTGTGCCAAGGGCGGTGGTCCGGTGGTCCGGGGGGAAGGAGAGGGACAGAAGCCCACGAACCACCGGGCGCAGGCGAAGCCGTTGGTGGCGTTACATGGCTAATAGGAGGCGCTTCCGGATGGTACTGTTGAACGCGGGGCGGGGACTTGCGTAACTTTTGCTCCGCGGTTTGGATGGTACCAGTTCGCAAGGGTTTATACTTGTCTACCAGCATGCGCAGGACCTGGATGAGAATTAGCACCCAGTTCAAGTCTCACGCCAGAGTTTCGCGCAGCAAGATAATTCTCGAGGGTCTACTCTGCCTCGGGGGGAGACTCTGCACGTACCGTGTCTTCTATGCGCTCGTCTCCGGTCCAGTTTGGCTCATCTGGTCGCTCCTGCACGCGCGAAACGACAGACTCTAATTCTGCTTCTGCCTCTTCCCGAGCAGCGTCTGCAAACAATTTCGCGCTACCAACTGGGCTCCCATTCAGAGGGCCATTCCCAGGTCTACGCAGAGCAGCAGAAGTTGAGAACCAAGAACGAGAAGAGAAGGACAAGCGGGCTCTAAGCATAAGTTAGAATGTGCGCTTGTTTGGTGCAGGTTTATTAGCCTCGGAATAAAGCACGGCCAAACACGTTTGCTCGTCGTCCTACTTTTACTCGTCCTTTTGCTGAGATGGCCGCCCCTCCCGTTGTCGATGGAATTGGTATCGCAAACCTCCCGAACCAAGTCCGTACACCCTCATTTCCGTGTTTCTGCCCCTCATAGTCCTGGTAGAAACACAAGATTGTCGCGAAACGTGGGGCACATTTCACAATCATGGTCGTCGGTATGCTCTTCAAAAAGAATGTGGTGGGACACGGTGTTGACCAGGCGCAGGCGAGTCTGGGTTGGGTAAGACGACGCTCATCAACACCCTCTTTTCCACCGAGCTGTCGCCCCCGAAGAACTACAGCAAGCGTCACCACAAGCAGCTGGACAAGCTCACCGAGGTCGAGATCATCAAGGCCGAGCTCGAGGAGAAACAGTTCAAGGTCAAGCTCACCGTTATCGACACCCCCGGCTTCGGCGACTATGTCAACAACCGCGATTCCTGGTCCCCTATTGTCGAGTTCATCGACGACCAGCATGAGGCGTACATGCGCCAGGAGCAGCAGCCCCAGCGCCAGGAGAAGAGCGACCTGCGCGTACACGCATGCCTCTACTTCATCCGACCGACCGGACACACGTACGCTTTTCTCTATTTTGTCTGCTGTCTCTAACTCGCATTTAAAGGCTCAAGCCTCTCGACATTGAGATCATGAAGCGCCTCGGTACCCGTGTCAACCTCATCCCGGTTGTCGCAAAGGCCGACACGCTCACTCAGAACGACCTCTTCACCTTCAAGCAACGTGTACGTTTTTTTTTCTGGTATCAACCTTCTCGTGTCATACTAATATTAATGTTAAGGTCCGGGAGGTCATCGCAGCCCAGGGCATCCGCATCTACACCCCGCCTGTCGAGGCCGACGACGAGAGCGCCGACCACGCCCGCATTCTCACCGACGCCATCCCCTTCTCCATCATCGGGTCCACCGAGGACGTCAAGACCCCCGACGGTCGCGTCGTCAAGGGCCGTGAATACCTCTGGGGAGTAGCCGAGGGTACGTGTCCCATCCCAACTCTTTTCATCAAGCTGAACTTTGCTTGCAGTCGAGAACGAGAACCACTGCGACTTCAAAAAGCTGCGGTCGCTCCTCATCCGCACGCACATGCTCGACCTCATCTCCACGACCGAGGACTCGCACTACGAGAACTACCGCCAGCAGCAGATGGAGACGCGCAAGTTCGGCGAGCCCAAGGTCAAGAAGACCGACAACCCCAAGTTCAAGGACGAGGAGGAGCAGCTGCGCAAGCGCTTCACGGAGCAGGTCAAGGCGGAGGAGTCCCGCTTCAGGCAATGGGAGCAGCATGTACGTGACCCCCTTATTTCCCTCACCCGACGCTAATGCTAATTTTGCTTGCAGCTTATCGCCGAGCGCGACCGTCTCAACAAAGACCTCGAGCTGGCGCACAGCGCGATCAAGCAGCTCGAGGCCGAGCTCGACAACCTACAGGTCGGCTACGGCCGCGGCACCGGCAGGCGATGAGCTGCTGCCCGCTGGGTGCGGCATTCTTGGATGTTGCGCCCACGAAAACCTCTTCTCGCCGCGCCGGGGTTTCTGTCCCGCCGTGCGCTATTCGGATACTCGTTGGATAATGACCTTACTGCTCCTACAAAACGTGTTTTATTATACCCTACAAAACGCTGTCCGCTCGTTTGCACTTTTTTTGGCTTCTCGTTACTTCACAGTTTATCATTGTCGCTATACTTTGCGGAATATATTGTATGACGCCCTAGCGGAATACTTTGAATCAAACTGTGAGCTTGCGATGCAAAGGTGGTGTGCACCGAAGATGGAAGTCAATCAAAAAATCTTGCGCTCTTCTAGATAAAGGTTTTAGTGCCAACGCCGGGCTAGTGGCAGGGTTGCTGCCCGGAGGTCCCCCAGCTCGCGACGCTGGTACGCTAGAGATTGTTTTATCTCCTGCATCTCGAGCTGGAGTTGCGCATAGCGGTTTAGTGATAACTCCTCGCTGGCGGCAAATCTCTTGTTAATGGCGTCCTCCGCGGCCTTGAGCTTTTTTTCGCTCATCTCTCTATTATTTTGCATTACGGATAGCACGTAGAGAAAATCAGCATGGTCGATGGGAGGATTAGCGACTGAATGGCAACAGATGGTGACGGAGGTGAGCTTGATATGTGATGTTACAACAAGGTAAGGCTGAAGGGAGGGGGATGTACCTTGGAAAAGAAGAGTCCAGGACCAGTTTGGGGTCCTCACCAATCGAAAAAAAATCGTAGTCGTTGGGCGCATTTACCGCTAGCGGATACTTCCAAAGACGGAAGTCGATCAAGAATCGTGACTTGCTCTCATCAGGAGTCAATAAACGGAATCCCTGCGTGGAACCCAAGAGGTGGGCGGACCGAAACTCCGGGGTATCAACCTCCCAAATCTCAGTGGTGGCTGTACCCCCTCCCCCACCCCTTTAGCCGAGGCGGTTGATCGGACCGATGGACCTCGGACCGTTTCCCGCAGCCAGTTTTCGGTTGACGCGTTGTTTGTAGCGAGCAAACACCGCAAGTCCGGTCCGATGTAGTTTCTTGATATCTTCACTTCAAGCTGCCCAGAAATTCGGGAAGGTCTCTGAGACGCTTCGGAGGGGTCGAAAATGGGGGGGTTGTCTAATTGATATCTACCAATAGAGTACGTTTTGCGGCCAGGAAACGAAATCTCAGAATCACTGCGTTCAATTCTGAAAGCTGTCAAAATTGGCCTCCGATGGTCGGCCGAACGGAGGTTGATACCCGGGATTTCTCGGCCGCCCACCTCTTAGTGGAACCTCACCCGCCTCGCCCGCGAGCGGGCGACCGGACGTTCCTGAACGCGAAAGAAAGGTATTTGAATTTGACAGATGCCGGCTCATCACGAATCAGGTGAGATCAGGTGAGATCGTCAACGAGCATCTGCCCTCATCTGCCACACGGTTTCCGCTGGGGGCCGGACTAACACCAGGACCTACCATGACGGTCAGATACACACTCGGCGGCGAAGGACTTTCTTCGGCGTCTCCGAACTGAGAACACCGGCGCAACGTCAACGGTGATCCACCCAGCTTGTTCTGATGCCCACCTCTAAAAGTCCTCTAAACCGTGCACGGAAACTGTTCGACCTTCACGTTTTATATTGCCTCGGTTGCCGGACGCCGCCGCTTATTTGACTTTCGCGCGAAACGCTACTTAAACCAGAGCCAGACGTGGAGCGTCCTCTGGTTGATTCCCCTTTCTTTTCTTTCAATCCTCTTTTTTTTCTTCGATTCGTTGATTTGCATGGGGCGTTGGACGGTCGCTGAATGGCTAGCCCAGGCGCAGGTGCGGAATGTTCTACCTCTGTTCGCCGTTTCGAGTCCTTCGACACTAAAAGCCGTCTCGTAGGAGTTTTCCCCGCTCCCCGGTGGAGAGGACGACGTTGGCTACGGGGACAGGACTTGGTCCCGTCGCATCGATACCCTGTTGGAGGAAGATGAGGACGATTTCGAAGACGACGACGATGAAGGGGACTACGGTACGTAAATCCGACGGTCGGGCCTCTGAAATATTCATCGTATCATATCCTAGAGAAGCCACTTCCTCCGAGCCCATTGCAGGTCCCTGGTGTGCGCCCAGCTCCGCCTCCCAAGATCTATATCGCGGGGCCGCCTGCACTTTCCAATGCAGCCCGCCCACCGGAAGAGGGTCGCGTGCACAAACTTTTCGGTGCTATGAGGGAGACCAAACGCACCCGTGGAAAACGGGGCAAGGGGACCGAAACGTCGGGGCCTAGCATGACCGAAAAACCCCGCCGAATAGCTCAGCGAGATCGCAACGGGCTCCAAGTTTCGGTTGCGAGCCCCACGGCGTCCTCGCCTCGCTCCCCAAGTACACATCGGCCCCGCGAGTTTCTCGTCCGCTCCAACACGAAACGCGTTACTTCGAAATCCAAATCATCCAAACCAGCGTCTCCGAGGCGGACTGACGGGTACACCTACAACGGCCACGCGCTCGAGATTCTCGTCTCGACGCAGGTCACGGCCATACCCAGTGCGCACGACGCGGGCCGCCCGCGTGTGTTTTACCCGCGCTCGTCCTCCCTCCCCGGTGCCAGGAATAATGTTCCTCCCCCGCCTATCAAGAACAATATTCCTATGCCGCCGGTCCCGTCCAAGTACCCACCACAAGCTGCCCAGCGGTCCCGCGCCCTGCCCGCGGTGCCTTCAGCCTCTGCGACTAATGCCCTTACGAACAGCAGCATTCATCGGTCTGTGTCGGCCACGGGAGGCGCGTCGAACGCCACGCGGCAGATCCGCCCCCTTCCCGTTCCGACGCGACCTCCGCCATGATCATATTACGACGCCCCCTGCAATCAAGCGTTTCTTTCTCGCCGACGGAATTTATCGTCCGCCTGTCTTTCTTCGATTTGTTCAGTACAGTACCTTAGATCCTTTTTAGTTTTGCGCAAACGTTAATTTAGCGCATAAATGGATTCGACTTGTATAGGATGCTGGAAGGGTGCGCGACTTGTGGACAGTTTGCATCGCGCGCGGTGATGTAAAACCTCTCCTCCTCCCCCTCTTTCTTTCATGTCCAGCTGCCCGTTGATTGTATTGACAGTATTGTCAAGAGTTGCTCTCCTCCACGCTGTGCATTGCCTTCAAGTTCAGACGCAGGACTCAGCATTTCACTAGGCCGTCACAGTATTCTGCCTACGACCTGCTTAGCTAGCGGCTCCGGAATAACACCCGAGAAAATGCGCAACCAGGATCGTACCCGACTCTCGCGGCATGGCATCGACTCAGTTTCTTGACATCGAGTTTTAAATTCCCGAGTCCTTGCATAAAAATTTTGGCAGCCCGGGTGTGTACATACCAAGTATCGTTAATACGCTTTCTGAAAACGAGTGTCTCGCGGCGGCATCGACAAGGATTCAAGCAATGGTATGATGATCATTGATAACAAGGATTGAAAAGTATACAAACAACATCAAGGAGGCCCCAAGAAAAAATCCGGTAAAGTCTTCTCCATTTTCGTGATGAAGGAGCGCACAAGAGCTCTCGCTTGAACGGCACAAGGTGCAGTCATGGTCCCAGGGTCCACGCATGATGTGGTTATGTAGTCGAGTTTTTGTCGGATATCCGTCGCACTACCGTGAATAGTAGCTTTACCCCACATTCTAGCCCACTCTGGGCGACACCTGGTGCTATGGTGCTGACACCTGCTATCCTTGGGCAGTTCGGGTACTGATGAAATCAGGCTCTGCCAGTAGGATGACAGGCCCCAAGACCCTCGCAAGATACGCTGCAGATCTCGGTATTCCAAGTCTTCGAAGGGAAAATCGAACGATGGGTTTGTGGTTGGGACTGGTGCCGCTGGTGCCACTTGGAGTCGGGCATAATACAGCTGCCCAAGAAACGGGCGATTGTGGTTCTCATCCGCTGCTTTGAATGCGTCGGAAAATCCCGACAGGGGTATACTCGTGCTTCCCGAGGCCTGCAGGCGTTGTACCCAGGCATTGATGATACGGTTTGTGAGACCCTCGTCACCATAGAGTACCGAAAGATGGAAAAGAGCGGGGAATAAAGCTGGCGGGCAGGAGTTCAGATATTTATTGTGTTGGAGGCCCCACTGCGTGCTTTTGCACTGTCGCCGGATTGAACCCATGGACCATGACTGGAATGCAGCCAGTTGGTATTTGTGAGAGATCACGGCGACCCGTATCAACTTTTCCATAGCGCTGCCGTTGTCACTCTGTTTCGTAATCTCGTCCGGCCTAGGAGGGGATTAGTGAATTTCTTTTCGATTGCATCGCGCACCGACTAATGACTTACAAGGCGTACAGTGCCCAGCATAGGGCTCGGAATTGCTCAGCAGTATCTCCAGACAGCACTATGGGATCTTCGTCTGTGGAGCCCTGGGGTTTTTCTCCGCCCTGGGGAAGCTGAAACATGGTTTGGAAGGTCGGGGAATCTCGCTCCAGGAGGAAGCGATGAATCTGCAACACGGCACGTTAAGGACGTAACGAGCTAATGGTTGAAATCACACACGCAGAAAAGCGTGTCTTCCACGCGTATCCTACAGTCGGCGTCTTCCTTATAGTATTCAGAGTCGCGGACGACCTTTGCATTGTCCACTTCTTCGATCAGAGTGATATCTCCATCTT
The DNA here is from genome assembly GCA_029449255.1 of Mycena polygramma. Taxonomy (NCBI): domain Eukaryota; kingdom Fungi; phylum Basidiomycota; class Agaricomycetes; order Agaricales; family Mycenaceae; genus Mycena; species Mycena polygramma. The sequence goes on from JARKID010000198.1 coordinate 125,669, forward strand.
CCGCTGCAAAAGAGTTGGGTCTTGGTCGTTTTCGGGCCAGAGGGGGGGATGGAGATGGTGCGGTGAGTGGAGAGATTCCTTGCATGTTTGACAGGGAGGCTGAGATACTGGGAGTTCGTAGCTGGTGTGACAATCGTATTTGGCTCACACAGCCACTTTCCGTTTTGGGCCGCAAATCATCGCTTGGTCCGTGCGCGGAACCCTCATCCACGCATTCGCTTACAAGCAACACCCATGGAGAAATTCACGGCAAAGATGCGAACCAAGTATCATAGGTTCGCGTCTCGTTTTGATCGATTTTGCAGGCGCATCCTGCCCCATTGCTGCCACATCTGAACCGCCAGCTTGGAACTTGAATTGAACAGCCAACAGAACCCTCCCTACCTTCGAGGGCATTTCTGACAAGGGCCCAGAAAACACCAAACTGTGAAACTCGAAGAAGTGAGCCTGAGAAACGATGATAGTGGTTCGATTTTTGTGCCAACTTCGCTCAACGCTCTTGCTGGCGAGTATATGCAACCACGAAAGTATACCCCTGGTATACTTCGTATCTTTCCGTTTCTGAAGTCTTAACTCACCACCACGGCACATGCCGGGTCTTTCCTCCGTACTGACCAGATTTGGGAATGGGAGAGGTCGAGCGCACTTCATTGCATGACTCAATGTCCGATTGCCTGTGCATATATGGCGCTGTAAGAAGCACAAATTGCATACTCCGGTCATTCCTGCCTATAAAGCACGAGTTTGGATTGCCCGGAGACATATACTTGACCCAAAATTGCCAGCGGGCGAGATCGCACCCGAAAGGGATGCACCAACCATTTCTGAAACCTGTCTCTTCCACAGCGATCTGAACCTGGCGAAGGGAGGCATTTGATTTTGCCAGTCGCACCGGGTCCCTCCTACGAGCATTTCAATTTGTAGCTCCTGGGTTGGTTGGATTTGGATGTTTAGCTCGCAGTGTTGCATGTACAGTTCAACGCGCAACTTGCATGAATGGTTCACTCAACTATACCTTAACCTGGCAATTATAATTGGCAGCCAGAACCAAATAGAAGCAGCATTGCCCACGCGAGCAGCCCGGAAACTCGGAGAAACCAAGTCGTCCGCGGAATCCCAGGGTTGAATAACGCTTGCAGGTCCGGTGAGGAGAAGACGCACACAAACGACGCACACAGCACGCGGTCACGGTAGGCGCGCAGCGTCTATAGATATCAGAAGAGCGGGAGAAGCCCACGTTTCACGGCCAAAATTACTCGCAGAGGACTGGTGCATGTGGAGCAGCCTGAGCTACACCGACGGTGAGCCACTCGGCCGGCGGGGCGGTGCGATAGCGATGTTTGGAGAACCTAGCTGAGTGGGTATCATGGGACGCCGCAGTGCGGAGAGTCTAACGGCATTGGGGTCTCCGCATATATACGAAAACGGGATTGGTATTAGTATCCGGATTCCGACACGTCTGCTCACCGACCACTTCACAAACGATACTTGGCACGGTCATCAAAGCAAGGGGCGCTGATCATAGATGGGAGAATCGCGGCCTATATAGCGACACGAATGAGAGTCCGATTAACGTACAGTGTGCTGGTAAACATCTCGAAAATCCCCCGCATATCAGTAAGATGTCGTTGATTCCTGCGAAAAATCAAGGGGCTCAAGCACGAAGCCGAGCCGTACTTGGTTCGCCGCCTCCGTCATGTTAATCTGCAGGCACCGTCAGTGGAGAGATTGGATTTGATATAGCACGAACATATATTTCGACGCCGACGATGTGGATGAGTGTTGCGATCCACAACGCCATCCCTGTGGCGCGTTAGATGGAACAACAGCGAGGGGAAGCAATTACGCACCCATCGTTGCGCGTACGGCGGACGCGGTGTACAGTGGCCCGTCGCGCGACGATGCATGAACGGCAAGCCACACGGAGGCCGTGTTGACGCCGGGTGCGACACATTGCGGGAACGAGCTCTGGACCGCCTGCGGATCGGGCAAGAGGTTCAAAATTTCGTCGCATCTCCATATCTGGATTCATTTTAGTGGAGAGACCAACCAACCAAATGGATACCATAATACCGAATAGTAGGTGCCGATGATGGTAATTATCTCGCGCGCAGCGAGCATAATCAGCCGCGAACTAATAACAGCCGCAAAATATACCACCATGCCTGCGCTTTGCATTAGTGAAAAGGAGGGGATAGTGGCACAGCACAACATACGCAGCATCCATTTCCGGTGGCGTCGAGTGTCCCTTTTGACGTTGTAGAGACCAAGCAGCCCAGAAAAGACGACCATGATGCCGAGAATGTAATAGCCCGACTGGACATTGAGTTCACCACCGATAGATCGTCGGGCGATGATTGAACCGCAGATGTTGCCGACGATAAGACAGAACGCAACGCCATATCCTTGAATCAGAATGAGTTTGGTTGAGTTTGAACAGAGTTGAATTACCGTTTAAACGATGGAGGATCACCATTCTCTGAGAAGAATGAGATTTCGGACAGTTATAACGTTTTGAACTCACTCTGCGGATAGCCGGCAAGAACTGAAGAACGGTTATTGCTAATATTGCTGCGGTAATCTCAACGAGGATTATGTACCTGAAGTAACGCGCCGATGCCCCCAACTACGCAAGTCATCAGACAGAGCAATACGGGATTTGAAAAACGCAACTCGTCGTCAGGTAGATGTGAATGAACAGGTTGTACTTGTACAGCGGTTGTTGGAACCAGAACCATTCGCCTACAAAGCCATAAGGCGCAGTAACGTCGGAGAGAACATTACAATACCCGGGATCAGGTTAGCAGAAATCTTGCTTGGAGTCGGATTCATAGTTACGCTCCTGGCAAGGCAAAACCCTACCAGGGCGCCGCCCCAAACAAAACCTTTGCCAGAACCGTCAATCGGAACCCGACTGCGCGTTTCGAGCGGTGCTTACAGTTGAGAAGACTATATTTATCCCGGAATCCAAGAATCCAGCTTATCGAGCGATAGAAATTCAAGCCAGGGAAATGACGCTTTGAGTGCTCTTGCTCAGGCAGTGGAGGGATCTCCGCAACATTGAAAGGTTTCTGTGGCTCTTCCTCCATGAACGGACTGAAAGAGCCCGGTGCATAGCTCGGAATCCTGGTACTTGCAAGGGAGGACATGGCGTCTGGGAAGAAGCGCGCGCGGAGGGAAAACCGACATGGGTCCAAACTGTATTGGTTAAAAGACTCGAGGGTTTCCTTTTTGGGACGAGCGCCCACCTAACACAGCCTCACCCCTCGTCCGGGAGCTTTGCCACAGATCTAACCGATGTGGACGGTCAAATGTAACCATCCTTGGGCAGCCCTTGGCTCTTTCTGTCTTTTTCTGAAGAGTTCTGAAGTATGTTTTCGCACCAATACAGACCCCGAGTCAGTTGATCACTTATCGCACATACGCAGAGACGATGCGGGAGGCCCCGGATTGGTTCAGGATACTCCAACCCCCATTGGTCTGGTTCGTTTACTTCTCCCGGAGACTCGGCTGCTTCGGCGGCGTACACGGTCACATCGGAGCAAAAGGGCATATGGCGTCAATCGTCTGTTTTGTGTGGACGCTAACAAATCTCTCCAATGAGTAACCATTAGCTTTGTTCTATACTTCCATGTCGGACCCACCTCCTCTCCCCCCAACTGCTGCCTGGATCATCCGCCCAGACGAGCTCCAGCTCGAAGATGACGCCCATCTCGGTGGACGCATTGCGCAAGGCAAATGGAGAAATAGTGTTGTAATTGTCAAGGTACTTTCAAAGCAAGCTGAAGCTGACGTGCGTCAATCTTTATTAGTCCTTTGATTTCTGTCGTAACTGAACGCGTCCTGTGTAGGCACTACATGACCGCGGCGAGCTTTGGACCAGCCTGCGGCATCCTAATGTCCTGCAAATGTTTGGTGTGTCGCCCTGGGACGCAGATCCACTCTATGTGGTGACTCAGTTCCAACCCGATGGCAATGTGCTTCGCTTCTTGGAGCGCAATCTCAATGCTGATCGGGCCAAAATCGTGAGTGCCCTATTTGTGGCGAGAAACGCCGGCTTTTAACGTTTATACAGGTCTATGATGTGGCACTTGGGATGAAGTATCTTCACGAAGTTCGTAGCCCTTCGTATGTTGTGCGCGTACTCAATTCCTCTCAGCGCGGTGTCGTGCACGGCAGCTTGAAGCCCTCCAATATATTGATCAACGTCGACGGGACGGCGTGCGTTTCGGATTATGGGATGATCGAAGTGCAGACTAGCGGCAGTAATGGTCACAGATACTTCAGCCCGGAGGCATGGAAAGGGGTATGTGTCCACACCCAGTCCGCAACTTAAACTTGACAACCTCGCAGACTGTATCACGTTCCTCGGATGTATTTGCTTGGGCTATGAGTGCCCTGGAGGTACGCCTTGAACTTTGATTCTTTCTCGGATGTCCCTCATGCGTATTTGCTAGATATTTACATCCAAGGCACCTTGGGGAATCTTGTCCGAGAAACAGATATTTCGTCTCGTGGTCCGGCAGGATAGTCGACCCGATCGCCCCGACGAAGATTTTGGGTTGACGGATCACATTTGGGGTATAATGGAGGAATGCTGGCACCGCGAGTCCCGTCTGCGACCCACTTTCGACATTCTAGCCCAGCTTCTCCACAACAACAACAGAATGCATCTGGAATCTCGCGGTAGTGGGTCTGTCCCACGGGTTCAAGGTATGTATCCTTCTCGTCCTTCCTTTTAAAACTGACCTATTCACAGTAATAGAAGCATCTGACCCCCCACCGCCCACTGATGCCTTCAGCGCTGGGGCCAGTTTAGCGTCCTTGCACTCCCAGCGACCGCCGCGTCATACGTTCTCCATGATAAGTGGTCCGCCGGCGTACGAAGTCGCATCCTCTGGTTCCCATCCTGAGTCGGCTCCCCCATGGGTATCACAATTCACCTCATCATCCACGCCCGCGCCAGAGTCGTCCGTGGCCCCTCCAGAGAAGAGGGCTCCCGCACCGCCTCGAGGGTCTCAATATCCGCCCGACGGAGGTGCTGAATCAAGTGACGCTCGTCTAGCTTCCGCTCCTCCTGTGGGATGGCAATCCAGGGCCCCGGCCCCTCTCGCACCCGCTCAAAGAACCGTGCTCGATGTTGATCCTGGTGCAAGGCGTCGATACACACAGGAGGTCGGCGATGGATCGGGCGCCTCGAGTCCCGACGGCAGTTTCGACGAAGACAGCTTGAGCCCCATGTTCAACAATTCCATGGGCCTACAATCACCACCCGACACACCGAACACACCGTGGAGCGTGGACCGTCGACTAGCATCGTCTCCGTCGGTCCGTACATCGTCTTCTGGTGAGTTTCTATCTCTTCTTTGCCCCAGTATGGTCGATCGTTAATCAGTCTCAGGAGGCTCGTCAGGCTCTCGATATTCTGCGCCACGCTCTGGGCAGAGTCGCCTCCGAATGATCGGCGAAGAGTCTTATCAGTCCGATGCTCAAAGTCAACGCCCGACTCACACGTCGGGGCTCAGCTTGCCTTCAAACCAATCACCGACCCCGCGCTATAACAAACGGTCCACGACCTTGGAGTCGTCGTATCTGAAGCACGCGCCAAGTACCAGCACCTTTCCCTCAGAGTATAGCTCAAGGAGCATGCCGACGACCAACTATACCTCGGAGTACCGAAGCATGCTGCCGACGTCCGCCAACGCATATGCTGAATCAATCTGTAGTCAACCTAACAGCACAGGCGGCACTGGTACGTATCGAGTCATTTTTTCTGGCTTTGCACTCACTATCGGTCACCAGGCCCCAATGCGACTCTCCTCGCCGGTGCGCTTCTGACCGAGGTCAAGGAAGGGCGCAAACGGGAAGTTATCGATGGCTACTTGGATAGAATGCAGCGGCTCGGCCTCACATCGCACAAAGACGCACAGAAATTAGTGACGGCGGGCACGATACCCACTCTCATATTGCTGCTCAAAACTCGTGCTGTCGATGGTATCGGGCTCGAGACCGTTTTGCTTACGCTAGGAATACTCACGTACGTCTTCCACCCCGTCGACTACGAGGCCCCTGCTCACAAGCGTCCAGGCACGACCCTATCACCGCCAACACGATATATCGCACGGGTACCTCTGTCACCTTGATTGAGATCGTCGACGCGGCGCGGTCGGACGACCTTGCCGCACTCGCGGTGTGGTGCTTGGCGCGTATATGTCGGAGTGCAGAGGTCGCTATCAGCCTTTTGAAGCAAAATCTCGGCAAGCTGCTCGTGACCAAGGGGCTTCAGGGTGGTGAGCGAACGTCGCGCATCTCCGCGTGGTGCTTGGGAATCCTAGTCCGCACGGACAACATCGCAGAACTAGTCGCAGACATGGGGGCCGTTCCTGCGCTGTGCGTACATTTGGGGCGCTGCTCCGACTCAAGCACCGCTGGCCCCGAGGACTTGTGCCCTGCGATGTACGCCGTGGCGCGGGTATCGCGGTCGATCAAGATTTCCAAGGCACTCGCGAAGGGCGGCTGCGTCGAGGTGCTCGCCCACCAACTGGTCACGGCGGAAGACCCGGGGGTGCTGCTGTGGTGCGCGCGAGCAATCGGCTGCCTGATGCGGCCCAATAGCAGTGACATGGCCAAGATGCTCCTGGACGCTGGCGTTGCGCGCGGTCTGGCGCGGCTTCCCAGCATGCTGTCGACAGAAGAAGTAGAGCCATTGGGCTCGTTTGCCTTTGCTATCCAGCGCTTCTCGTGCGCGGAGTGGGGAGGCGGGACGCGGAAAGTGCTAGTTGACGCGGGGGTCGTTGACTCGTTGCTTGCGGCCCTAAGGACAAGCGCAGACGAGCATGCATATCCCCAGACTCACATCGAGCTCGCATACGCAATAGCCCTGCTATCGGACGTCGGAGGCGCCTCCATCCGCAAAGAGATTGTGAACGCCGGCGGTATCGATATTTTGAAGCACATTGGTGCCTCGGCGGCCAGACCTGATGTTGCGAAGGCTTGTAATCTGGCTGCAACGAGCATTACTGGAAACATATGGTCGCGGAATACAGGTTCGTTAACCACATTTGTGGGTGTTATTGATTACTGAGGCTGCGTACCGGTAGCATCTGCGAAAGCAGCCATGGCGCATGAGTGGAGTGGCGGGTGTCCTGATTATCTCCCGGATTGTCCAGTGCCGTTGACTGCGCTGAATGAGTTCGATACCAACGACAGTTGGTGATCTCCGGAAAGAGGCATTAATCTTTTATTAATTGTTATTCAAACATTCACCTACTACGTAGTGTACTCGATTGCCTCTTGTAGCAAATTTTGTAGCCTAAGCTTCGTCCTTTTTTTGTTCCGCAATTACTTATGTAATTTAGTTGATTGTAGTTACTTGCCTAGGGCTTTGTTCAATTGTTGAACTTCAACCACCACCACCTGACTCGACTATGAAGAGGACTAAAGGCTTAGGCTCGGACATTTATCTGCCACCTCTTCTGGATGTTACATCCCTGGTGGATATACGGCAACCTTTTGACGTGCTTGCGGATGGTCGCAAAAGGAAACGCGCCTCGACGTTCTCTGTCGATGTTATCAGCGACGCATTCGAGGGCGGTGAAGAACGCTGCTTCTTGAAAGTCGTAAGCCTTCATTTCGCAACCTGGCACGGTATACTGATTCACGTGGAAGTTCCCACTTGACGCCGCGAACCCTGTTGCTTTTAAGGCAGAATGCGAAGCGAACCACGCATTGCATCTGCAATTATCTAAACGGCTCAGCGGGGCTCATGCAGACGTGCTCACTGGATCACAATCGATAGAAGTGTTCAAAGCCCATCTCCAACTATCGAAACAGCGCCTGTCATGGCCGCTGTGTTACGGATACATCTCGGTGGCGGATCCATTCTTTGAGCCTTCTCGACCACAGAACCGCCGAAAAACGGGTCCCGAACAGAAAGCTCCGAAACTGCACGGTCTACTGTTCCGATTTTACAGCGACCTCGCACTCGTTTCACCAGACGACATTGACGAAGGTGGAGTGATGCAGACCAAGATCTTGAGCGCACTGGCCCCGCTTCATGCCGCGGGCATTCTTCACCGGGATCTAGAAGAACGAACCGTTTGGCCTGAAGTGGGTTTCCGCAACATCTTTTTGAAGGATGGGGAACCTGTGATTCTGGATTTCGACCATTCGCAACTAATGCCAGAGAACGACAGGCATCGGCTGGCGGAAGAAGAAACTCAGATGAAAGAATTAATGGCCAAGGCGCTGGAAAATAAGGGGCGCGAGAGAGGGTGGGCGTTGAGCAAGGAGGCTCGAAGGTTGATGTAAAGATGTAACAAAGGATAGACTTGCGGCAGCTCGCCTGGTGGTACTCCACTTCAAAGTGCGCCAGGATGGGATGGCACTCGATTCTCGAAAGCTTGCTCGGGTTCTGCGTTGTCTGGAAAGACTGGAATGGGGTCCAATGACAGTCTACAGAAGGAAGAGTTGCCAAATGACACAGAGATCTCGAGGCATTGGGATCCCTACCTTGTTTGCACCTTGGCGGAACCTTCTCTGGGCGTTCTGCTCGTAAGCTCGTTACTTACACTGTGTAACTTACAGGCGACTTGTCCGTGAATGTGGGTTTACTGATGACGGACCAAGCGATGATTTGCGGCCCAAAGCGGAAAGTGGCTATGCGATCAAGCTCGTGTCAAACAGTGCCACATTCGTTTATGTAACTCCAAACCAACTCCAAACTCCCGTCTCCTGATTGCTGCCCAACATGCAAGGTATCTCCACATCCACATCCACCGCACAGTCTCCCTCTCCCGCTCGAAAACGACCGAGACCCAGCTCTTTTGACGCGGAGGAAGGTGATATTACTTTGATCGAAGAAGTGGACAATACAAAGGTCGTCCGCGACTCTGAATACTACAAGGAAGGTGGCGACTGTAGGATACGTGTAGAGGACACGCTTTTCTGCGTGTGTGCGTTCAACCCATTAGCTCTTTACGTTCTTTACGCGCTGTATTGCAGATTCATCGCTTCCTCCTAGAGCGAGATTCCCCGACCTTCCAAGCCATGTTTCAGCTTCCCCATGGCGGAGTAAAACCGCAGGGCTCCACTGACGAAGATCCCATCGTGCTGGCGGGCGATACTGCTGAGCAATTTCGATCTCTTTGCTGGGCTCTATACGCACTGTAAGTCCATAATAATGGCAGCGGGAAATTTTGAACTGATTCTACTTTGCAGGCCGGACGAGACTGCCAAAGAGAGTGAAACTGGGAAATCTATGGAGAAGCTGGTCGATGTTGCCACACTTTCCCACAAATATCAACTTGCCGCATTCCAGGCATGGTCCATGGCTTCAATTCGGCGCCAAGGCGAGAAAAATCATGAACTTCGTGACGCACTGGGGCGCTTACAGGGAGCCTTCTGTTTTCACATGCTTTGCCCATTCAAATTGCTCCCAACCCACCTTCGCCTCTTCCTACTCTACGGCGACGACGCTCTGATGAGCCGTGTCACCGCTGCCTGGCTATGTCGCCTGAGTTCTTTCACATGCAGGAAAGACATTGGGAAGGAACTCGCTCTCCCCCTTTCGGCCTTTGCCGATGCGTTCGTATTCGCAGAAGCAAACCAGCTTCGCCAATTCCTCGGCCAACTTTACTACGCGAGGCTCCAAGTTGCCCATCGTAGTTCCGCCTCCTCAGGACTTCCTCCAGCTGAAACTCCCTTCGCGGAATTAGAGCCGGGCAGCATACATGTGGCGCGTCTTCTGCGAGGTTGTTGGTCGTTGTCCGCATACTGGCAGCACCTGATTGCCTCCATACCTGAACTGTCCAACGATATTAGGTGCCAGCAACACGTCCGGTGTCGCTCACGGTGGAATAGAATGTGGGCCGAAGCTGGCGCTGTGGATGGTGCCACGGATGTCCAAAGCAAGCTCCAGCATCTCAAGACTTGCTTAGGCACAGAGTCCAGTCGCACGAACTTGAGGACTTGCGCGGAGAAAGGGAAACTTGTGGTTGAAGCCTTGATCACAAATTTGGAGAAAACTTTGCCGGACTTCCCGTGAGGAAAAGACGTTTGAGTCACGCTCTACTCGGCTTCCGATTGGTTGACCCTTTTCCAACGTATTTGGCACGTGATGACACGTGCTGCCTGTGACTCCTCGTCTTTTATGTTTATTTTCTTTCGGAATTCTTTAAATTTCTTTAAAATATTTATTGCTACTGTTTCGCCGAATCGCTGTTACTGATATTGGGTCTGCTTTGATTTTGTAGACTTGGACCGTTCCCTGGCGATTCGTCACAGCCCCCACTTTCGCCTGGCGCAATCGCCGCTATCTGCATAGTGGGCGCGACCGTCCTTGGAGTCATCATCGCCGCCAACGTCTACTACCGCTGTTGCGGTGTCTGTTGTCCCTGTTTTGTCGGCTGCTGCCCCGGCTGTAGCTGCTGCGAGAACGAGGACAGTGAGCTGTTCAACGACTGCGCCCAAGTCAACCAGCGAAAGAAGGCCCGTTTAAACCCCTTCCGGCGTGTCTTTACGGCACAACGCGCCTCCGTTGACACTTTGAACCCTGCACTGCACCCCCCCATTGCGACCTCTGTTGCGCTCCCTGCCCCCGCTCTCCTCCCTGCCCCCGCTCTGCTCCCTGCCCGTCCGTCCGAAGAAGAAGACGCGTGGGACCGCCGCCAAAACGAACCTAGCTACAGCGGCTCTCCCGTCGACCCTTGGCGTAGAGTTGGACTAACCGAACTTCCTCGTGAGCGCGCAGGCCGCATAGTATCCCGGAAACCTAGCTCCATGGATCCGTCATCGTCGCAGGGTAACTTCCATGCTCATTGCCACTCGTTCAGAGTGGCTCCCTCCTCGTTCAGAGTGGCTCCCTACGCCAGCAGCGGTTCAGGAAACGGCGTCCCAGCCGCGTTCAGCACTGGGCCCCGTATGGTGCTGTCCCCCACGCGCCGTCCGAACGAACGCCCTTATCCGTATCCTCCCGCCCCTTCGGGTATCAGCATGACCCGTCCCCTGGCGCACTCACCGCTAGTCCCACGAGGGCTTGTCCCCCCGCAGCGCCCTATGCCCCTTGGCGGCTTGCCGGCATTGCCCTCGGATGGGTGTTACCGCCCGGACGGTTTGCACGTCGGTCCCCCGTCCCCGATCCGGTGTCGTTCCCTGGAGAACGAACCTCTCCCAAGCCATCCGGGTACTTCTGCGATCCCGTCGACATACCCTCCATCTAGCACAAGCAAAAAGAGACGGGCCACTACCCAAGACCCGGACAGGGACACCGAAATCGACGGGGACACCGACGTTCTCATTGCTGACGGCGACTCGGTCGTCGAGCTTCCAGGTGAATTGGATAAAGAGAGCGGGGAATACACGAAAATTCCAACTGCTATGTAAGATTTAGCACCTGCGAAAAGTAACAATGATTTCATTTACTTTCATAAGCAATCGGAAAGTGGGCAAAACGAAACTTGTAGAACTAGCGAAACGTATGGGAGCCAACTGCCCATCGAGCATGAACATCACTCAAGCCCAGGAATATCTGAGAGAGTTCAGCAAGAAGTCAGAAGAATGGCGAGCCACGTGAGCCAGCCTATTGTTTCCCACTTTCTTTTCACTAGCTAAACCTTCTCTTTCCAGCCTGCAGACTGGGGCCAGAAGAACTCAACGAGGGCCGCGCAATGCCAACCAGACCAAGGAATCAACCAAGCGTCTGAAGCAGATGATAGAGAGCACGGGTGACCGCACTGACCCAGAATCGGTCCAAGCCGTGCTACCTACCGAGCGCTCGAAGGATAATCGGAGCGCTGCCGATATTCTGAACCTGTTCGACTGGGTATGCACTGTACCACCGTGTTCCATTCCAAGTATCACTAATTTTGATTATAGGCTCGTGAAATCGCCACCAACTACCCGGACGAGGATCCAAGAGCCTGTTCTCAGGTGAATCCTTCCATCTGCTCTCCAACGGCTGATAGTAACGAATGACAGGCCCAGGACCGAACCCTCTCCATCCCAGAACAGCTGGAACGCAATCACAACGAGACTAGGCTCCTCCAGAGAGGCCTCGCACAGGTTCTCATCAACCTGAACATGGGCAAGGAACCCTTCCCTCAGGAGATGACATCTCCTGGCCGTCTTCTCGCCCCTTCTCGCCTGTTCATCGAGGCCTCGCCTGCTCGTCGTCTTCTCGAAAATGGCGGCCTTCCTGCCAGTTCTCAACGAGTGTCGGCCGCTGCCGATGATGGCGATCCATTCGTGGATCCTGTAGACCCGTTCGTCGCGGTTTCTACACCTGGTGAGGGGAGACTCATAGAGGAGTCCATGCCGCTCGTTGCATCCGTATCGCTCGTTGCGACATCGTCCTCCCATCCGACATCGTCTTCTCATTCGACGGTCCGTTCTTCTATGTCATCGTCATCGTGTTCCTCGTCCACTAGTACACGCCCCGCCGTGCTGTCTTCCTCTGCTGAGACACGCCCAGTGCCTCTTGCGTCATCTTCCTCTGTTGAGACACGGCCTATGTCTCGCGCGTCATCCTCCTCCGCTGCCACACCACCTCTACCTCACGTACCAGCGTCGGTTTCTTCCTCTTGTCAGGGGCCTGAGGACGAGAGTCGCACCTTCAGGATAGCCGGCGGCAAACAAGTGACCTTCAGCTTGGCCATGGTCCAGCAGCCGCCTCAGATCGCCCTCACGGGGATGCCTGGTGGCCCCAAGACCGACCTGGAGTACCTCTTGTCGAGGTGGGATGACGAGACCACTTACTGGAAGTCGACCGCCTGGACCAAAGCCGACTTGCCCCAGATTGAGGGCCATTTCATCGCGCAGAAGTACTGGGATGTGTTGTACAAGCGCAACAGAAAAGTCGACAAGGCTTGGGAAAGGCAGAAGAAGAAGTGGGGAGAAGCCAAGGTGAGATATCCCGCCGTCTTAGATTCACCAAGTGGTCGGTCGTTGAATTGACCACTTCAGAGCATTGTCGACGAATGGTCCCAATTTACCGGCACGGAGGAGCAAAAGACCGTGGCCTTTTGGACTAAATACCCAAAGCACAGCCTCCCGGGCATAGTCATCGACCTGCGAGAGGTCCGTAAAGTGAAGGCGCTTGCCGTTGTGGATAAGGCCAAGGCACAGTATGGCGACACGTTTTCCAACGTGTTTTCATACAATAACCGAATCATGACGGACCCCATCAAGATTGCCCAGAAATATCACGACCTCGAGAAAAAAAGGGAAAAGAGCTTGGGAACGGGAAGCGCAGCATAGACTCTCACTCGCAGTTCTCCTTGAATCCTGTATATATTATATTATCTTGCAATACAAAAAGCCGTCGCGCGGTTGCTTTACTATGACAACATCCTAACAACTGGAATGACTACCAGGACAGAAAACGGTCAACGATTCAAGTCACACACTAAATTATTGAGATGAAAGGTCTGGAATCCTACACCGACAGCGCCCTTGTCCCAGTCGCGTGTATGAACTCGCCGTATTCACTTTGACTGCGGCGGGCGTTGTATCCAACAACGGGGCAGGGTTGACTGGAGAATGAAGTGAAAGAGCGGAAATTGGAGCGCCGACCAAGCTTGAGCTGAGAGCAAGCCGAATTGATTCTAAGAGGAGATGTGAGCAAGCGACGAGGATGATAGAATGGCGTTGGTTAGCGTCTTGTCCGCCTTGGTAGCCCCTCCCCCTCTTCTAGGGTCTCCCGCTCCCGCTCCGGCTCACCCTCGCTCGAGCTTCAGCACGCTCCAGCCAGCTTCAGCACAAGCATCCTCGTGCATGCACCAATACACGTTCCGTGTGGGGTGCTACGGCGCACTGCATTCTCCACAAACTCGTCGAGCTCTCTTCTATCGAGACCGGTGTGGGGAGGGGCGTGGGCTCGCGGAGGGAAGGGGAGGAAAACGATGACGGTGAAGGCGAGAGCAGGCGGCAGTCTGCATTGGGTGGGGAGTGTGCGTGAGCGTAGTCGAAGTGGGCGGGAGCAGTCACTCGTAGCCGCTCGGCTCCAGCTTGAGGCTGGGAGACGCGGCAGGCTACGCAAGGAAAGGAGATGCAATTGGGTCAAGCGCAGGTGGCGAGAAGACTGGGCACGGGCGAGGACCGTTCTACGAGAGATAGACCACAGGGTGAAGGTCCAGCGACGGGCGACTCTTGACGTGGACGCTGTCGCGGTGGGGGTTCTCCTCTTCCTAAGATATCTTCTTCAGCGTCGGATGGGTCGAAGAACGCGGACGATTCGTCCGACAGGTGACGCGGGCGTGGGTGAAGGCGTGCGAGGGAGGCATGGGCGGGGGGCCAACAGCAGGTGTGCTGGGTGGCGCCTCTTCTACGCAGATGAAAGTTGGTCGTCGATGAGCTCCAGACACGAAGACGCGAACCACTCGGCAGCAGGGGCGCAGCGTACGAGCCAAAATGGCAGCGCGAAATGGCAGGGTGCACCGTGAGGGGAACGATGAGTCAGCTCGAGCGGGTCCAGATCAGTATGTGGCTGTGGTATGCCTCCCTCCGCCAGCTGCCGGGTAATTCCGAAAGAAATTGTTGCCATCAGGCTACTTTTTGTATCATTACTTACATAGCGGACGCTCTTGATTACAAGTTGCCAAGATCTCTGCACTGAGATACATGGCAGACATTTTGAAGGACAACCGATACCGGGCAATACTCAAGTGGCCAGGCGATACTGGGCAATATCCGGGTGATGCCGGTGAGCAGCTTGTTTCCACTCAATTGACGTTCTGCGCCGGCAGGCAAAGTAAAATCACCACCGGGGCGTAATACTCAAGCTCAAGGCGAACAAATCAGTCCTGGATCTATTTTGCACGACACGTCGATGTTCAAAGTGTACCTGACATCGGACTTTTCCTTTGTGGCGATCCAAGACACTCCTTACAAAACACTCCTGATTCTTTGCTATCTCATTCCCTCCCTCCCGGCGTGCATACCTATTACATCCTGGGCCCATGCCACTCAATCCTCTTGTCTTCGACCACATCAACATCAACATGGTTAATGGCCCGGCGGAGGAAGATCAAGCCCGCCATGGTGCAGAGATAGGGATCGTTCCAAGTGCCTCGCCAGGCGTCACGGACCATACGACTAAAGCATACATGCGGTACGGTACTTTGCTCTCCCCAGTACAACAACTTAAGTCCGGTGTTTTTGTCAGCATGTCGCAAGGTATCGACACTTATCTTATACGAAAAGGTCACATCAACCCTGGCGAATCTTTTTTTCGCAAAGATCCACCGGAGAATTGGCCTATCTTATTGATTGGCTGGATCGGGGACCGGTATGGCTATGATTAACACCACACGAGATGATCTCTGACCATTTCTTCTCTCCTAGTCGCAATCCCCCACCCGAGGACCGTTCGGTTCCTGCATGCACATTGACTTACGCCCAAAAAATGATCGCGGCCATCTGCTTCCGATTTGCTGAGATCCAGGCTGCCAGTAACCCGGCCAAAGCGAGGGTGGTCTCCAAATATCTTGCCACTCTTGAGCGCCACCATTGGAGCAAGGGCCGCCGTTAGAGCAAGGACGACAACTTGCTGTACAGTCCATCTTGCAGTAGTTCCCGATCCATGTATGAAGGTACCATGTTATGAATCAAGTATGCATCCTCTTCTCGAACACGGTGTCGATGTGAAGGTTCATGTCCGATTATCATTCAAGTCCTATACATTGTGTCTGCTAACTCGTATGTCTGACCCAGCGAAGAGGAAGAATCTCGTGTGACCAATCTTGTACCTGTCCAATCTTGCGCCCAGCCCGCTTCGATATTTCTGCAAGGCGTTGCGGACATGGGATTTCAGTTCCACATGAGGGACGCTCAGCAACACATCATATCCTGAGCTTTCGGATATCGCCTCGCGTTCGTGGTAGTCGAGTAGAATACCTGCCAAATGTAGGAGAAGAGGCTGCCGGGTTCTCAGCGTTTATCGCGTTTATCGTGATTGTATGATGATGAACTTACTGAAAACACATCCTCCTCCCAATCAATCTGTGTTCCATCCCGGATGCCCGTATAGTTCTGGGAGAACCATTGCCGCCAGTCTTTGTACATCTTGCATACTTGTTCCCTCTGAAGCATCTCTATATCAGGCACACCCGTCGTCTGATAATGCCGTTTATCAAAACATGTCGCAAGGAGAATGACACAGGCAAGGCAGACGATGTCCGTCCAACCGCGCGCGTCGTCTTCATCGAGTCGGGGGATGTATGCGCGAAGGGATTGCCGGTCTTCGTGAGGGCAATCTGATAATAGTAAGCAAACAACGACGGCATAACCGTGGATGCACGTACTCTGTGTCACGTTTAGCCAGAAAGCACAGATGCGGACAAATATCTTCCATTGTCCGTCAGCATCCACATTCGTTAGAACATGCTCCATCATGACGAGATGAAGATGAACACAGAGAGAGTGTCTCATCGTCGAGGCTGCAAAAAAATGCCCCCCAGTGACCAATGTCGCTTTCAG
The DNA here is from genome assembly GCA_029449255.1 of Mycena polygramma. Taxonomy (NCBI): domain Eukaryota; kingdom Fungi; phylum Basidiomycota; class Agaricomycetes; order Agaricales; family Mycenaceae; genus Mycena; species Mycena polygramma. The sequence continues at coordinate 142,142 of JARKID010000198.1, forward strand.
CGGGTCGATCTGAGGAGTGAGTCCATCCTCCTCTGGGGCTAATCCTATAACGATGTGCTCTTTGGATTGCATGAGGCTTTTGACCCCGATCAGAAATTTTGATAATCATGTTGGTTAGATGCACTCACAGTGTCCCGCCCTCCAGGGGCAGTACTATCCCTTCGTATCTTACCGACGAGAAATCCGGCTTGTCTGGATCCCAATCTTGGAAAGCACCGGCATCTTCGACGTCTTGGTTCCTCCTGCGCGGCCACAGCTTTTCTCCCGGTCCTCGAACATGAATCCTGGTCCCAGTAGGGTCATAATGCCTAAGAGTCACAGTATGGGCTGTGCCGGCGATTTCCCAGTATAATTGTTCGATTGGAAGTGCTTCGGTGGCAAATGTGGCGATCCCTTTCGTTTGGCGATACGCCACATCCTCCAAGTCCAGCCCGCTGTTACGTTTTGAATGTATCTGCGAATCTGTATGAATGGAGAACTACTTACGTGCCAGACAAGGGGTTGTTTTGCGTTGAGTTAGAAGAAGGTAGTTTCAATGCATTCAAAACAATACCATCCTCTCGCTCTGCGTGCTCAAGAAAGGTGCGCAGGGTTGTAGTGCGATTGATTTTTGTGTAATCGCCGCCATCGCCATCATCCTCCTCGTCATCATTGCTGACATCCTCTGTGTCGTACACTGGTTTACGGAGACCAGGAACTGGGAAACAAAGGTCATGAACATCATTGCCATCGGGGTATCGTACACACCTTGGACCTCCATAGGCTCGTCAAGTCTGTGCAGGCAGCGGAGCCGCTCCCCAACATCAGTATACGGATCACCGATGGTCAAACCTGCAACATATATATCACATCCCGTTCCCCACAGCGCTACGCGTTCGCTGCTAGAGAGGTTGGTCCAGTCTTTCAAGCCGATGACATATAGGTCGAACTCATCGGCGGCTGGAGGCCGCGTCGGCAGTTTACCAGGAACATGGTGTCGGAAGTGCTTTCCGTTTCTCACACAAGTGTTGTTTATAGCATCCATTGATTGCTGAAGGCCTTCGAGCATCGGTCGCTCAGCATGTTCCTGAAGCGATGAGCACAGTCATATTATTGACGCGAGAACAAACTTACTGAGATAACATGCAGCTTGACATCCGCGGTTCGCAAGGAATCCCCAGCGGGCCGGTAGCCATGCATTGTAAGTGTCCTGTCGGATTTCTTTTCCCAAGTCAGCACAGCGACGAGCGAGTGTTTACAGGTTACCTTCGGTGGATCCTTCTCTACCTCACTGAGGTCCGGTCTTAGAGCAGCCTACGACAGTATCAAGCAGAATTCATCGTGCCCATGGGAATGCTCACCAAGTGGTCTATCTTGGCCTTTTTTGGACGCGAGTCAGTTTGTTGTTTACTAGCTTTCCGTTTTGTGCGAGAGCCGCTCGCACAAGCGCCACTGGTACGGGGCTTTTCGCTCGCACAAGAGCCACTGGTACTGGGCTTTTCTGTCTCAGCCTTTTCAGCAGCCTTTTCAGCAGCCGCCAGTAAACGTGAACTTTGACGGAGTTTGCAAGATTCGCCCACTTTGCCCACTTTGCCCACTTCGACGTCCAATGAATTCTCCTCAAGTTCATCCTCAGAAGAGTGGCCCACGCTTGGAGTGAGAGAAGCCAATGGAGAGCCAGGATCCATTGAAACATCTTCGTCCATGTTTGCTTGATGACCCTTGGTCGTAGGCCCGCAGGTCTTCTCCCCGATGTCCTCACCGTTCGCCGCAGTAAGCGTGTCGCCATCTATCAGCCCCCTTTCATGGCCACCCAGGTCCGGTAAAGTTGAAGGTGGCTGCTCCGGTATTTCAAGCAGTGTAGCGTCTTCAACGGTGGGAAGAGCATGATCGACAGAGGAGGACAAAGTGGGAGGCGTGGCGGGAAGCTTTGCAGGAGCGTTGTCGTCTGTTACAGTTTCCATCTCATGCGCTACCTCTTCATCCCTGGAGTCAAAATTTTCCGCTGAGGTCATAGTCACATCTGCGCTCGGTGAGGGAGGCACCCGATCTGGCACCGAATCCTTCTCGCGCTCGGTATCTCCAGGCTGTGTGCACGATGTGACGGACCAAATAAGACTTGGAAAGTGGTATAGTCCATCGTCGCCTAAAGAGGCATCACCCAACGAGGCAGGTGCCTGATTCTGTGGTGCAGAGCCCGGGTGGGAGATGCCTTGGCATAAGCCGGTTGCTAAACCGACGGCCAGCGTTCTGTTCGAGCGTAGCTGCACACTGCTGGGAAGTGCGAGTCTAGGAGGGAACGTTCGGGGCCTGATAGGTCCCCTCTGTCGATCAGGAGTTGGGGCGGCAGGAGCAGGAAGTGTGGCTACAGGAGCAAGAGATGGGACTACATGAGAAGAAGCAGCGGGGGCTGTAGGAGAAGAAGGAGCGGGGGCTGTAGGAGGTGGAGGTGGAGGTGGAGGTGGAAGTGGAGGCGAGGAAGAGTTTGGGACGGCTACATCCTCGGGTACTGAATCCGTCGTCAGTCCATTGGTGCTGGGTCAAAGATAGGGAATTCACCATCAAAGAGGCTGGTGTCTCCTGCCTCATCTGAGGGTATTAATTCCATAGCAGGCTCAAAAAAGGCGTCCATCGCACTTTCAGCGGTTTCGCCGATTGCAACTAAACGAATAACTGAGATGATCGCGTCCTCGACATGGGCCAATCTTGCCGTCCGATACCTCCCAATGAATGATCGAGCCTGGATAGGGGATTGTCAATACCACACACAAAATGTAGGAAGTTGATCTGTACCTGGTATTGACTCAACAGATTACCATACAGATTCTGCAGGTCGAAGTTGCAGAACACAGCGACAAAGGCATAGTTTAGGCCGTACGATAAGGGCCGTAACAGGTCGGTGAGGGTAAGATCATTGAACATCCTCCTCAGCTTGCCCTTTGCACTGTCGTTCATGCTATGCCATCATGTCAGCTAGGGCAAAAAAATGTACTGTGATTGTACCCCGTATAAGTTTCGGCGACGAATTTATTCCCTGGCCAAACCTCATCAGGTAAAGCCCGGCTCTGTAGGATAGGAATGGTTAGTTTGAGGTCGATTTAAGCACATGCCGCACATACCTCCATAACCCACATCAAGGCCGCTCCCATAGCCTGGATGTTCTTGTAGGTTTTACTGGTGAGGGTTCTGCCCCGCATTCCAGAGAGTACCTGGACTGGTGCAATGGCCTCAAACGTGGTATTAACGTCTTCATCCTCCTCCACCTGGGCTGGGGTTTGCGTGGCAGTTTTCTCCCTCTTCTTTTTCTCCGTCGACCGGGCCTTTTTGAGCATTTGCAAATGCTCCGGCCACTTGGCGAGGGCTTTGAGAAGCTGGAAATAGTTCGAAGGCGTTGTAGATGTTGTTACATGCCAAGAGCATTTCAACTCACGGAAGATGGACCTTCGCCAGTGGGAGGGGGACAGACGGGGCTCGGTACATCGGAAACCCCGTTCCTGACACTAAGAAGAAGGTCCAGAACCTGAAAGCGTAGCAGTGTGGTCCAACAAGCATAGACTGCCTTCGAATTGAGGCCAATGCCCTGCACCTGAATATTGTGGACATTCGGTAGTCCCAGGAGTGCCCGCAGGGTTGCCTTATCGTAGTCCAATGAATCAGCTCGGGGAAAGGCATTCTGGTCCAGCTTCTCCAAGAACTTGGCAAAGTTCTTGAATTGGTCGACTTTGGAGGCATCGTTGGCCCAGGTACCGTCGATGAACGAGTCAGAGCGCCATGGGTAGTCACGAAATAATGGCGAGCGAGTGAAGCAATTGACAGAGTCCAAGGCCATACTCAGAGGCGCTTGACCCGGCTAGATAGTAGAAGTCGAACAAAAATGTGTGGCTGTGCCGTGCCGTGAGCGACGTTGTCATTGTGGATGACATACAACATGCAGTAATAACTCTTTCCTGAGCGACTTGTCCCAACATTTGGTCAAGACGTTCTGGAGCAGTCGAAGCGCGCTCTTTTCTCAACAACTGGACTCTGTTTATGCGTCTCCGCCATCGCCAACGTCCTCACCGTCTCATGCCCGCTCGCGCCCAAACTATCATAATCGTCTACAGCTTGGCCTCGCTCTCCTTCGCCCATCGGCTCTGCACCTGTGCGTCGCGTAGTCAATCGCGATCTCTGCCAGCGACCGACGAAGGAGATTGGGATACCGACTCGGTCGAGGACGAGGTACATACGCATCCTTCTTTTTTCCACCCCGCTCCCGCGCAACGCGCCGGAGCCCCACGCGTTCCCGCTCACCTTATTCCTACTCAATCGCTCGCTCATGCGTTGCGTATCACAGACGTCTGCCTCCTTCACCGACTCCAACGCCCCGGGCTGTAGTCCCTCAAATTCCGCGCCGACATGCCCAAGAACTCGGGTGCCAAGTCGCATTCGAGCACAATCTACTTATCACGAGCAGCAGGTACACACCTTCAACCTGTACCGTTGCCTCAAACCGCCCCGTATCAAACGACAAGTCGTGCAGAAGGGCGGGTAGCGCCCGCCGCAAGATGAGAGGGATGAAAGTAGAGTATATAAAAACGTAGTAGAGAATGATTTTAAGGAAGACATGCGAGTATGAAGGGATGTTGGTTGGCATCGACCATGAGCGCGACGAGATTGAGGATGAGGTTCGCGCTCTTGCGCAGGATGGTGAACGCCGTGAAGCAAAAGTTCTTGAAGCGCGCGTAGTGAGGGGACTGCGCGCCTCCCATTCCGTCGACCATCTCTTTGCAGACTTTGACCGGTGGCGGGAAGGGCTTGGGGTCACGCCCAAGGATGTAGCCAAAGTCAACTAAAACAAATTCCGTCAGCTTGTGAAACACAGAGAGACGGGGAAAGCATGCCGTGGAAGAAATGACCGTCTGGGGCGAGAAGTAGATTGTCCAAATGTCGATCACCCACACCGAGTAAATAAGTAACGACACAATATCCAGCTGAGAGTAAAATCAGTACTGCTACTCAATCAACACCTTGAGAGCAACGTACCGCAGCTACGCACAAAGGTATCAATAACCGCTGGCTCGACTCCCGACGTGCCAACACTCCCCGCATCGGGGTTGCTCACGCGGAGGTAGTTAAGCAGGTTACCGTGCTCACTCACGATGGCCGCGATCGTCTTGCTCGGGATAAACTGAGCCATGCCCTGAAGCGAGCCTGTAGCAAGAACATCGTACGGACTCAGTTTCAGGTCCAGGTTCTCCTTGCGAAGTAGCCGCTCCATCAGCGTGAAGAGCTGGATGACCAGCTGGTCCTGCCGCATGTCGTCGCCGTCCTTGAAGATCACTGGGAACGTCGAACCGTCGGAGCACTGGAAGTACAGCAGCATCGGGTACAGGTTACTCTTGAACACCGATGACTGGTCCGCGACGATGCCCGTGACCTCGATCGCAGCATTTAAGGGAAGCGGCAGCGGGGGCATCGTCGCCAGATTGTTCTTGGTGTCCGTAATCATCGCACGCAGTTTCTCAATCTTCTTGGGTCGCGGGTCTTTCGACATTCGCAGTTCCCGCGCGCGCTTGGCCAGCGTGTCGACAAGCAGGCCTTGTCGCCGCATCAGCTCTCGCCGCTCCGAGCCGCCCTCACTCTCGAGGATCTTGCCCATAAAGCGGAACACCACACGGCCGTACATTTTTGCCATTACACGGTCCTCCAGTGCGACCTCGACCATGAGGTACCAGTACAACCGGTTACCCAGGACTGGATTTGCGACACCGCGCGTAATTAGGAAGTCTGTGAGACCGCTGTCGTCGTAGGAGATGGCGCTTGTTGCGGTCGAGCGCGATGACCTCTGGTCCGTCGCAGCGCTCTCGAACTTGAGGGCTTGCACCAATTGTAAGAGATATAACCGCAGCTCCTGAAATAAAAAATCAGAACAGATTCGAAGCCACCGGATAAATTCAAATAATACATCGTCATCTGCTCTGCTTAGCTGCCGGACAGCAAAGGCACGCACACGCGAGTCCACGGTGCCAGGCCCCAATAGCTCGAGCGCGTCGTCGGTATCGATCTCCGTCCATTGGGGCAGCAGTTCCTCGACTGCCTGTTTCACCTCAGACGAGTCGCACCATGTTACAGACTTCAGGAACTTTGTAAGACCGCGTTTGTCGCGCACGAGGTAGAACCGGAATTTCCAGATGAGGTCCTTCTCCTCCGAGTTTAACTAGGAGCATAATTGAGGATTTCCTGGGGACAAGTTAGTTGGGAGAAGCGACGCCAACATGAGAAGACATACGCCAAGTTCGTCCCGAATCTTCGCATTGGGCTTGAGCTCGCGGTCATACGGACTACTCCGGTGACTTCGCACAAGACGACGGTGCTTGTCCTCAACAGGGTTCTCTCGCGCAACGTCCGGGTCAATGATTGCCCAGAGGTGGGGTTCAGCTGTGAAGGACGAGGAAACGGAGGTAGGAAGCGGTGGCTGCGAAACCTGCGGGAGAAGTGCGGAGGTGGACGCCGTTGGGGCTTCTGGTTCGCTGAATATGACGGGAAAGTCGAAACGGGGGAGATCGATATACAGAACGAGATTCTCGGACTTGGCCGTCTCCGCAGCGTGAACCTCCTCCATCTTGCGCCAGGCCATTTTGTCAAGCCAATCGGACTTTTGGAGGTCGCCTCGTTCGTACTTTTTGACGAGCTGCAGCGACGTCAGAAAATATCGCGGCGAAGCGGCAAGGGTCATACCTTTTCCAGCCGGCCCATCTCGTCGCGCTCCTCCAGCTTGCTCGGGGTCGTAGACTCCACCGATCCGTCCCCTTTGACGTCGCGCCACAAATGTAGACGATGCTTGCCCCGTCGCAGTGTCCTTGTAAATTATTGGAAGCATAGAAAGACGATCTATTGCCCGCCCACCATTTCTTGCCAAAGAGGCGGAACGTTGAACCTCCCACAGGCACGGCGGCGCGAGGGCCCGCAATATCCCATACCGTAAACACGATCCAGTGGAAGGTCGCAGTAACGGATGGGCAGGGCCCGAGCACAAAATTCCCCTGATGGGACCGCAAAATTCGATGCACCCCATTTTTGAGGCAGCGGATTGTCATGAAACTTGCAGGGTCTGTTCAGACGACATATACAATGCCATTACACAAATTTCCGGGGGAAAAACCGCAGTGGAACCGCGGCGGCAGGGACATGCGTGACATTGGCTCCCTGAGAGAATTTGTGACAGAGCGTCACACTCACCTGTAAAGCGTACGCCACACTCGTTGTATTACCGTTGAGGCCCCAGTTTTTTGGCAGTCTGATTCAAATACAATATAAGAGGGCTCTCTCAAAAATCTGTGGAATTTGAAGAAGCAACAGGGTCTCGGGATCCAGCTTTGTAGCTGGCATCAGTGGTTTTATGCGCTCAAGGCCGTTCACAGTCAGTTCTCACCCAATTGCACCCAATCTTTTTACATATCCGAAAGCTAGAGATCCGTCGGTCCAATTCCCGGGACTTTGCAAGGCAGTCGGACAAGAACTGAGTCGCAGCGAGCCCGGTTTGCACTTCTAGTTCATTTTGCATTACAAAGTCAAATATAGTACGGGTACAATGCAAAGGAATCGCAAGCCGGGCGTGTGCAATCCGAATGCTACCGCAACAAACTCAAGTCAACGCGCGCAAGACTCGACCTAAATAAACCGAAAAAACGGTGCTGCCCAGGGGGTTACCGTGCGCGCGCGCAGCGTCGGTGCAAGTAGGAGCGGAGTGGGTAAGAGGGGACAACGTGCTGTGTCGTGCGTCACTCAGGCCCGGGGGAGTGTGCGACGGTGATGGCGGAGTCTGCGCCATCTTGACGGCGAGGTTTTGGATGCGCGTCATGCGCATCGAGCGCATGTGGTTGACGTAGGGGATCCGGCATTTCTTGTCGTGGTTGTCGGTGTCGTGGAACGGGCGGCCGGTGGGGAGGCCCTTGGCGAGCGGCACGAGGGTCATGGCGATGGGGCAGGTCGAGGTCGTGAGGGTGATCAGAGGGCGCCAAAACGGCGTCGTCGCCAGCGTCGGCGTGTAGACATCGCGGGGCACGAAGGTTTCGGACAGCTGCTGCTTCGCGAGCACCGGATTGAAGTCAAGCTGCACCTCTTGCGCGCGCGACACTGCCGTGGTGTGGAAACCGCGTTTGCCTAGGACGAGTGGCTGCTGCCCGATATGCGAGTCCGTCGTGCAGTTTCCGCTGTGCTCGAACTCGTCCGCGGGGGTGGAGGGGTTGAATCCGCTCGGGTGCACGACCGTCCCGGCCGCCTGTCGTACCTCATACAGAACCTTGCCCTTGCGACTCGACGTCTCCGCCGTCACGTCCGCGGAATCCTGTTCCGAGACGCGTTCAGCCACGGCCGCGACCTGCTGGGCGGGTGCTTACGTTCAGGCGGCGCAGTGTACGAATGCGGCGCAGACTCGCGCGGGGATTGTGCGTGCGACTCTTCGTGCGCTCGGGCTCCAGGGAGCGGTGCTGTTAAGAGGAAGGCCGCCGGCGCGCGCGCGAGTGCGATGGATATATCACCCACGCACGGTCCTCCGGGCCGGTGCAGCCGACAATGCGAGCCTCGAGGGGACGATGGCGAGCTCCAGCATATATGATACGCCGCGAGGGAGGCGCGCGCCGGGCGGCTGTGGTGGATGTGAACGCAGCGGGTCGGGTGGATCTTGCGCGCGATCGCATCGAGTGCCGAGGCTCGTTTTCGTGGCGGCGCGCGTCATCATGGGGAGCTGCAGCGTTCGCTGGACAGAGCATCGTGGTCGGGCGGCATCCAGCGCGGAGCAGACGAGCTTAGTTGCGCGTTCAGCGGGATCGGGCGGTGGAGTGCGCCCTCGCGTCGATGCTCAGATCGTCTGGGTCCCTTGAAAGCCGTTCAAACGGCTGCTGCTGCGAGCCAACGGCAAAGAGAGCGGTACGCAGCCGAACAGCGGGTTGAGTTTCCCGCCGCCGGTTGTCGATTGAGGCGTTGCGGCGTCGCGGTTGACAGTCGAGGTGTATAGCAGCGGAGCGCGGGACGGAAGATGAAAACAGCGCGGGCACGCTATTCGGCGGAGCCCAAAGGGTGGGAAAACATCGGGGTGCAACGACTTTATATACAGTGCTTTCGGTGCGCTTGCATATGTACAAACAGGCGAACTACTTTAGAAAAAACTGTCAACAGGTTCAGTAGACGAATTAAGAGGAAGAGCGAATAGAATTGACCGAATATTGAGGGGCCAACCTAAGATCAAGACGAACGCGTTGATGATGAAGTAGACTACTTGGCGACCACCGCAAAGCGCGAGGTCGAACTTTTCGATGTGGCGACGCCCACAGTAAGGGCAGAGTATCGGACCTCTCCACGCGCCCTTTGCCTTGAAGTACTTATGGACAATTCTTTCTGCAAATCGTTAGAAAAAAATGTGGAGTCGGTTGATTCATAAATACCAAACAGCTTCCTATGCGGTACCTCCCAATAGAAGGGCCACCATATCTGGACTTCTGGGGCACACTGCCGCTCCCATTCTCGTCGCCGACGCGGGGGGGAGTTTGCAAAGCCCGCCTTGATATCTCCATTTCCCTCGTATAAATAGAGGCCCCCTTGTGTGTCTGTCGGGCTAAGGGCACCCCCCAGTATGAGCCCGAGAATTTCGGCGCCCTCCGGTGTCGAGAGGAAGTTTGTGACAACGATTAAAGCCTGCGCTAGAGTGGGCATGGTGGTGAGTTGAGAGCATTTGCACGCGTTTGTCATGACAGACTCACGATATAAATGAGTACATATTATTTTGTTTTGGCCTACTTCTGCCCACCACAGGGAAAGTACTGATCATTAACCTGCCCTTTAAGACTCAGTGAAATAATGGTGGAACACCACGAGTCTACATACCTTCCATGAGACCCAAAAAGGCAATACGAATTCCTAGTTGGGATTCTTGCCGATGACATTCTGTATGCGACGGAGAGGAGTTTTGCGCTCTTGGCGAGGTCCCAAGCGGACTGAGGGATATGAACTTTGATTATCAGATTGCGGGGGAGTCTGTATGGGGGAAATTAAAGCGCCAGATCTGTTGCGTGTCGAACGGCAGGTCCATGGACCGAAAAGGCGACTAAGGAAAAAGGTGAGGAAAGGAATAGAGGGGGGAAAGGGGACGCACCCTATTAACGAGCTTCTTTGGCGGCGCCTTCTTTGGTTTGGGCGGCGAGGCAGGCTTCATGCTCTTTGAAATCTTTCGCGGTGCAGGTTTGCTGGCGGCACCGGACGGCCCAGCCTTGGAAAAGAAGTCTGTCATCGGCTGCGCTGGCAAAGATTTCTTCTTCTTCGGAGGCTCGTCATCACTGTCAATGGCGCTGTCAAGGCTGCAATGAACTGAACACCGGTGAGCGGGAGGGCAAGGCTAAATGAGAATCAAAAAAGCACCTCTTGCGCTTCGGAGCAGCCTTTGCTTTCCCTTTGCCTTTGGGAGGTTCATCGTCGTCATCCGAATCGATGGAAATTGCTTTCGCCGGCGCCTTTTTCTTTGGCGGTGGGGCGTCGTCAACATCCATGTCATCGTCGTCGTCGTTCGAAAGCTGGGCGGGCCCCATTTCTTCGGGCGGCGGAGGCTCGTCGTTGTCGTCATCGTCATCATCATCATTCTTGGCAGCAGGCTCGGGTCGCTTAGATTGCGTTTCGGGGCGGCCTTTATGGGCCGGAAATCGTCCTGGGAGTCAGAGTCGGCGTGTTTACCGATGGACTTTCGGGTCTTGAGAGTGGTCTGTTTCCGCTTGATCTTCTTCCCATTGGCATCCAAGTGCTTCTTGATCTCGAGCTCTTTCTTCAAAGCCTGCGAATAGGGTTAAACGGGCAACCGAAAGCGGAAGAAGTCACTTGCCTCCCACTCAGCCATGAACTTGTCCAGGTCAGTATGCCACATCTCCTTTGGCGAGATCTTGAGCAGTGCCAGTAACTCCTGCTCCTTATCCGCCGCAGTCTGCAGCAATTTATCGATCTGGCCCAGAAGTGTTAGTGGCAGTCGTTGCACATAACTCAAGGCTGCATACCTTCTCTCTCATCAGGCTCGAAATAGCGAAAGAAGGTAATCATAGTTGCCGTGCGATATACCAGCGTCCTCTTCCTCCTGCTCCAAGGCATCCTCCTGCTCCCCAGCCTCCTTCGCTTTGCTGATCTTGGGGAATGGCCGAAATTGGTGTCTCTTGAGGTCGACGATAATCTCGGCCTTCTTGCGACTGTTGATAATGAGCTCTTTGTCGACGATCATCTTGACGAATCGGGCCTGATTCGTCAACTTCTCGAAGGCATCTTGAAGCGCGCCAGCCAAGTGGTCCTAGAGGTTGCTATGTTAGCGAGGTTCAAGAGAAAAGAGCGCTGAGATAATACCTTGCGCTTCTGGTAGTATGTACGCCAAACAGACGGTGTAGAAAGAAGTCTTCGATGACTTCTTCCGGCGAGTTGGACTTCTTGATCTTGCCGCCGAAATCAAGGCAGATCAGGTTGGAAGTCTGGATTTTCGAGGTGAATTTGAAGAACTCAGTCAGCCCCTTCTCTTCCGCCTTCTTGAGTTGCTTTGCGTCCATCGTGATGACGAAGTGCACGTTCTCGTGGTGCTCTTTATACTCCTGCGTAAATGGTCAGTGAGTGCGTTGTAGTCGTGCAACACACGGAGCAAACCTTGGTCGTTCCCGCATCGTTCTCCTTGCCAGCGATCATGGACTCGAGCTCCACCTTGCAAGTCGTCGTCCGCTTGTGTATGGGCAGCTCCGTGATCTCAACGGTGGTAGCGTTGATCTTGTTGACGACACTAACAACGTCGTACTTGTTCTTGGCGGTGGCCGTAATCTCGCCTCGGTACCCAGGCCACCGAGGACGCATAGACACCATTTCCTCGCCAGCCAGCGAAGATACGCAAAGATTTCTTCGGGGTTGAAGCGCGGAATGTTTGTGCTCCATCCTGCAAACACCAGTCAGTTACAGCCAGAAAACGCAGGGCAAGTGACAATGCTGACCGGTGCCGATACCTTCCGCTCCGTTGACGGGACGACGGGCAGGGAACGCTCTGGCTCAACGACCATTGTCATCCTTCTGTTGATTGAGAAGGGGGTCGTCGTGCGGGTGGTAGATGGCCCGCGAAATGCGGGTCAGCAGCGTGTGGATATAACGGGCAGACGCATGGTCCTTGCCTCCCTGGTCGCGAGCACCATACTGTCCGTTCGGCTCCAACAGGTTGATGTTGTTGCTGCCCACATACGTTTGCGCCAATTGATGATCGTCTGGGCCAAACTGACTTCGCCGTGGTGGTATGCGGCATGTTCACGATGTAACCAATAAGTTGAGCGACCTGGATCTGGTCAGGACAAAGCAAGTAAGAAAAACAAGGCGACACTTACTTTAACTTCCTTCTTCATAATGCGTTTGAAGCAATCCCACATGACCTTCCGTTGACCAGGCTTGAGGCCGTCGGCTACGCAGGGAATGGAACGGATGTTGTCGGCCATCGAGAACAGGATCAACTCCTTGTTTATGAACTCGGAGTACGGAATCTCTTCCAGTCGATGATCCAAGTACGTTCCGGGGCTAAGTAATATCACAGCAATGAGTCCATCGCATGGTCAAAGGGGAAAGAACCGTACCTTGAACTGGCGCAGCCATTCTTTGCGCTCGTCCGCCTTCTTCTTGCTGAAGGCGAGCTCAATGAGCTCCCTGTCGCCGTCTTGCGTACGGGCGAAGGGAATCATGTGCTTCTCCATGTGGCTGAAGTAGTCGCGAGCGTCCGAATCCTTGCTCGTCCCTAACCCCTGGACAGTACTCGTTAGCACGCCGTAACATCGTAAGACCTATTTCACGGACCTTGTAGTATTTGACATCCCACTTCGCCGAGTCGGGAGTTTCCTCCACCCATTGCTCGTACTCCGGGATCGTGAAGAAATCCTTCCGCTGCCTCGCTCCTTTCGTTACCTGGCACAGCGTCAACCCGGAACATAACAGGAAAATACAGTCACTTACTCGGACGATGGGCGTCACAAATTCGACGAGGAAGTCGTCAAGCTTGAGGAGCGAAGGATAGAAGTGGTCGAGGAAGTTGATGATCAAACCTTTGATGTGCGAACCGTCGTGATCCTGGGCAAATTGAGTAAAATATTCCGGGCGAAGAAGGGCGAGCATACCTGATCGGCCATGATCATAAGACGCCAAACCGCAAGCTGGCAGTGCTCGTGTAATCTTTCGCGTGCTGAAGACCCATAATCTTCTTGATGTTCTGCATCTCCTCGTTCTTCATGATCTGGTCGTGTCTCGCTTCACGAACATTGAGCAACTTTCCACGGAGAGGAAACACTCCGAAGTTGTCGCGCCCAACCACGCTCAAACCAACGATGGCCAGAGATTTGGGAGTCTCCTTCGGTCAGAATGGGAGTGCATTTACTGGCATGTTTCGTTCCAGCATTGTTAGCATCTGCAAGTTTGGGCAGACCAGTCAAACTAAACCGAAGTGAGGGGTTGATGACTAGCGAGGTCAAGCTAGAACTTACCGACTGCGCTTGGTGCCATCGGTCTTCTTGATCTGTTGGTCGGCCTTGAACTGGGCCCAGTTGAGGATATTATCGACGATGGGAGATTTAGAGACTGCAAAAAGATGCGTCAGAGAAGCTTGCTCTCTCGCGGGAAAGTAGACACCTTTCTTCATCAAGTCTTCGGACAGCAAAGGCTTGGTACCGAATGCAAAGACAGCGTATCTTTCGTTTGGCTGTCGAATGACGGGTTTTCGATCAAGGCGTTGACGAAAATCTACAGGTGGTTTCGAATCTGCGCTGCTTTGACAATCGCTCGTCCGAATGTGGGAGAATGCTCTTCGAGATTTTGTCCGCAACAAGTTGGCGCGCGTCCTTTCGTAGTCGAGATGGAGTTGGCAAACGACACATGCTGGAACTGTCCATCGAGGACGGCGACGGCGAGACCGACCTCCCAACGATTGGGGATCCTCTCGTAAATGCCGTTCGGTTTCGCAACGGTGGCACCGTCCGCCTCCCAGGTCTGCTTGTGCTTCTGTGCTGCTTTCAGCAGTTTCGACGGTGAACTCGTGTGAGTAGATGTTGGCGAGTTTGGTGCCTTGGCTCGATTGTAAGTATATGTTCCACTCTAATTGGATTTGGCTCACATTGGGCTGCAGACGCAATCCACACGTACAGGACGGTCCCGGCTACTTCTATATCGTTCGGAGCGTTCGACGATCCCTACCGCCAGTACAAAAACCCCGAAAAAAGCCGTGCCGTCTTGCACGCCGTGTCACGCATCAAGGCGGGATACCAACGACTTCAAGTTTCGCAATCGCCAGTCGAACGGTTCGCGATAACGTGGAGCGCGATTGGTTTCGGACATGCAGCACAGCATCCTATCATCGCCTCGCACAATGATCAGCCGTTCGTCATCGTGTCGACGAACTGTGTGGGCTTTACTTCGCTGGTCGATATGGAAAATCTGCCCTGTGTTCTGGACAATCCTCTGAAGGTTCGCAGGAAGATCGAAGCCGCGATTGGGATTGAAGATGGAAGTGCGTATCAGGGGTCGATTGAGCGTATTCTTCATCAAGTTTCCGCCTGTAGCTCGAGCGGGCTGTCATCGAGCCCAACCTGGAGCATGCCACTCATGAACCCGCTCTTCTTGTCGGTGACATCGACGGGATAGTTGTAACTGAATTGCTCGTCGGTCAGAGCTATGTCGACGTTTTGTTTCTCGAGGAAAAGGTGACCATGACATCCTCCACATATACGAACTGGAAGAGATCGCCCAGAAAATTCCGGACAGTGCCGTCGTAGCAGACCATGACATCCTCCAGCGCCGCCGCTGGATGCAGCCCGTCTCGGTGGTCTTGATGGCGGTCTTGACAAGACCCTCGCGCACAGCCATGACGGGGAGAAGCACTCCTGCGCTGTTAAGCCTCGCAGGGGGACCAATGGCTTTGCCGGTTGTGCGGAAAGCGGGGGCTTAATGAAGAAAACATCAGCTCCCCTACCATTTGCGAGGGGGACAAAACTCACAAATGCAAGGACCAAGGACCACAGTAGTGTAGCGTAGACTCGAACCTATCCCAGCGTTGGGGATTTGTTTCCCGCTTAAAACCGGAGGTTAGAACAGTCTCGCTGTCGTTGGTACATGGCCACATACCTGGGTTAGAGACAAAAGTGTGACCAGGGAGCGACTCAAGCGCCTGTACTATTGAAGCGGGTATTGAACGTCCGCCGTCGGTCTTGGAGCCGTACAAGGCGATCTTGCGAGAAAGCTGGTTTTGAACTAGAACAATTCGTCAGTAGAGCCCCGCCAGCTTTCGCAAACGTACCTTTACGCCCATGAAATCCAACATAAAGCAAGCGAACCGCGACGCCCCCTACGCCCATCGCCCGGCGCAGGGGAGATCAACTACTTACGCCAACATCGTCTAGCGCAAGCAGCTACACCACGACGCCGCTCCTACGCCCATCCCCGGGCGCAGGAGACATTAGCTACTTACGCCAACATCGTCTAGCGCAAGCAGCTACACCACGACGCCGCTCCTACGCCCACCCCCGGGCGCAGGAGACATCAGCTACTTACGCTACCATCGTCTAGCGCACGCAGCCGAAGCGTGACCACCGCGACGCTGCCTACACTCATCATCCAGCACAGGCAGCGCCAGCATCGTACGAAACTGCTCCACTTCGCCACACCCGACAGGTCCGTACCGTGAGCTGTTAGGCTCTCGCAGCAGCGGGGCCTGGAGCTGCCTAAGCTCCCTGGAATCCATTGCTGAGACCGCCAAGTGGAGGGTCGGGAAGAGCACTGGCGCACACGTGACCCGTAATTTCAAGATCGCCTAAGTTATTAAGGTTAAAAGTTTCACTTATTTCGACTCACCTAATGACTCTACCAACTCGCTACCCCCTAGTCAACCCACCTTGGGATCCAAGCACCCAAAATGAAGCTCGATTTGAGGTTCGTATGCATGACTGCCGACCATTTTCTGGTTGCCGACCTTTCTTAGCGTGTTACCGACTACCTTGGGACCGAAGACGCCGTCAACATCTTCCGCCGTGTTAAAAGAGATACAAAAGCTGTCGTGCTCCATTTCTTTACCGCCGCTCCCGACTAATCATTGACACAGGACCCGGATTGGCGTGCCGCTGGCTGCCCCGTAGGAACCATACTGACGCGACAACTCCCTCCTGATATACTATCCCTAGATCTGTCTGGAGACCAAGAGGGCAACCGTGATTTTGAGTTGTCGTTGCAGGTATAAAATATACCATCGAGCAAGTTTCTTTTTCCTTTCTTCTTTCCCTGTAGATGTCTGACGATGCACAGAGTTGCATCACACATGGCACGAAAAAAAGGGCGCCAACCAAAGAATCCCCTGTGAGTTCTTCCTATAGCCCAGACATCACCTCTCTGTGAGCTTTACAAAGGTGTCATATGCCGCGAAGATAGCCTCCCGATCCACATCGATTGGGTGCAGATGCCACAACAGCAGAGAATCGCTAAAGAAAAGATGAAGAAAGACAAACAACGAGCAATCCGTCGGAATTCCAGGGAAAAAGCAAAGACGCAGGAGCGGAACGCGGCACGGCGGGTGGCACACCGGGCCCGCCACAAGAATACACTAGTGGGGCAACCACAAGATGACGATCTGGGGCCCACACAGGAACTGCAGGATGAAGTTCTGGGATCCCGTCACCACCCCTTTGTCATTTGATTTGGTGGGTTGAGGCTCTCTCGTATTCTCGTTGACTATCTGATGAATCTACCTCGTTCTGTAGGGGGTTAAGACATGGAGAACATTCAGCGGGAACCGGAATTCCACACGCAGAGGTGGCGCGATAAAATGGATCTTGATGACCTAACCGATTGTTTTCGTTCTTATGAAATGATTGTAGGAGGCCGATAAACGGCGGGGCACAAACAGAGGAAGAGTTGGAAATATTGGGAGCCAATCCGTCTAGATTTTCTCGACTTCTTTGAGTATGGTACGGTTGAAAGAACGGTTCAATTTTTAGAGTTGGACTTTGTTGCGAGGGAATCCGGTTCATTTGGAGGCGGGGATTCATTGAGCAAGAAAGTGCGGGTTTGTTGAGGCTGGTATATCTTTCGTGGAATTAGTTGAACGCCGGCGCTCGTCGTCAACCTTCGGTTGACTCCTCGCGCCGCAACGGTTGCCGGGCCGGAAGCCACGAGGCTGATTATATAAGCCGTTTTGCCGACATTTTTGCACACCAGGGCACAAAACAGATAAATCTGTTTGTGGACTATATCTTATTGTCAATGCACTAGCTGCGGGAGAGCTCGACATGGGGTTTGTGGATGAGTGCATGGTGACGCTGTTATTACTTCGCGAAGTGGAGACGACCACCACGAGGAGGTCAAGAGGAAGGTTGTGTGTGTGCGCAAAATGCGCGGCTTTGGCGGCGGCAGCGCAGCGCCGCGAGGGAGGGGGGAAAGAGCGGGATCTTTGAGGTACAATCGAGGATCTGCA